>CANSZD010002569.1:0-163898 GCA_947648045.1 Beta corolliflora
TCTGGGCGAGTTGCGGGTTGAACCAGCCTGCACCGACGGTAACGAGTTTCTTGCCGAGGAACATGGGATGTATCCACTTCAACTTTTGCACATTCAAATTATCAACCAAAACATCATCAGTGACAACCATAGGGTCGAGAATTTACGCTTATCACCGGGCAAGTTATGGGCATGCACATCTATTTCATCCGTAGCTTATCATTTATCTCCATGGGAACTAACTCTTGCTTTTATTTTATGTTTCGTGATGTAACCTTAGCGGATTTAGGTCCAAACATTAAAAACAAAAGCATCAATATTGTGTACCCGGCCTCGACATTCTTACCCGATTCCCAGGGAAGTTGGCGTTATGATGGGAGAAGGTGAGTCATTGCAAATCACCTCCCCGATTCAACACTACATTCGTGGAAGGACGAATGAGGGGGCGTTGACTTACACAATGAACACTTCCGCAACAGTGACTTTGGGACTCGCAAAGTGCGGATTACGAGAACCTGGCGAGGAAGGCCCTAGTCTCCTCTTCCATCTTTATTCGACCCCCTTTCTCGGTGAGGCACGCAGGCCACTGACCCCCATTGTTTCTCAATCTCCTTCTCATCTTCTTGGTGCAACAAGCCGGTCCCTCTCATATGACCTATTGTTCCACGGACATAACGAACGTCGGCGGCAGTTCGTATTTGATTTCCACCATAACCGGGTCTCCCTTCCTCAAAGAAATTCGTTGTACCCTTCGCAATGGCTTAGTCACATCTAGGAGCACTCGAATCCTAGCCGATTTATCCCATAAGATACCGTCCGATCGAATTCAGTACTTCTCCCATACTACTTGCATGATTAACTTAATATGTTTCTCCGTCCTATAAGCCATAGGCAAATTATGGGAATCGGAGCCAAAAAGGGCACAACTTCGAGAGAGATGTTCGAGGGCTGCAAATCTCCTCAATTTCGTTCCAACGATATAAGATTTTGATCAAATGTCCAGTGCTCGACCAAGACCTTTGTTTTGTCTACGAGATTAGCAAATTGAACCACGAAAAACCCGTTCTCTATTGATCGAAACAAGGCGCCATTAGAGACGGCCCGGATCCGATTCAAAGTACGTTTTAAGGCCTCGAAGTTATATGAACGTACGTTTAAAACTCTTCCTACTAATGATAATTCAATATTATGATTATTGTCGACATTCGCATCGTCATCGAACGCCAATCACTTGATTTTACGCTCTGTAATCTTAAGGTTCGAAACTTTGATTGAGCCTCAATAGTTAACAAACCTTTAATAATAGTAATTTTTTAAGTTAGCAATTTACCTTTTTCAATGTAATTAATTTACCTTTTCAATTTAATTAATGGAATCTAGTTTAATGACGGTTTAGAAAAACACGTGTGACCGACCAAGGTTGTTGGGATCTTGTCTTTGCACACGTGTAATCTAGTTCTTGTCTCCTCTAAGTATTCCTACTCTCGAGGTAAGTAATTCCCGTGAGTAGTTTCACACACACTTATGATGTGTCAAGTTACTACTAGTAGTCTAGTACTAATGGGAGTAATTCCCAGAACTACACAATATTATAAGAACAAACAAAAACCGAAATAAATAACAAAGGCAAGCTCCCTTAGTCATTGGAATAAAACCACCTTTGGCAATGTATACTATAGGAAGAAGAGAGTGTTAGCTAGACTTGCTTTGGGACCCAAAATGCCTTAGCCCATTCCCATACTCAAGATTCTTATTTGACCTTGAAGTAGAGCTCCAGCGAGGAGCTTATCCAAATTCTAGACCAAGAGGAGCGTTGTGGGCGCCAAGTGTCGAACCAAAAGCATTGTTGATGGGGATAGAAATACGCGGTATTTTCATAGGAGTGTGGTTATTGCTCGGAACGCAAGTAGGATCCTAAGTATTAGAGATGGAGTAGGAAAAGCGTTGGAGGACCCAGTGGCTATTAGAGACCACATTTTTAACTTCTTTATTAAGTTGTACTCCTCGGATAAGGAAATGAGCATTAGGAGAGGTAGGGTCCATCCTGTACTTATTGACTTAAAGAGACCAAGACTAAAATGAGGGAAGTAAGGAATGCACTCTTCGGGATGCACCCAAATAAAGCTCCAGGCCGATGGTCTACACCCGGTCTTTTTCAAAAACTATGGAATTTACTAGGGGGATGTATGTGATACAATTAAGGATTGGGTGGAGGAGGGCGTATCCCGGATAGTATGTGCGAAGCCTTAATTTGCACGATCCCCCAAACAAAACCCCCGGAGACTCGTCAAACATTTGGAGACCCATAAGTTTATGCAATACCCTTTACAAAGTCCTCACTAAGGTACTAGTAAACATGAAACCATTTATGCCTAAGCTTATCTCCCAAAATCGAACAGCTTCACCCAGGGGAGGTGGGACATAAACTTAGTTGTGGCTTCGGAGGTCTTACATTCTATGTCCAAGAAGAAAGGTAAACGGGTTGGTTTGCATTAAAAAATTGACCTTGAAAAGGCCTATGACAGAATTGAGTGGAGTTTTCTCGAAGTTGCCTTCGAATCACCGGCCTAGACGATCACACCATTAAGCTCATTCTAGATTGTATCTCCAAGGCCTCGTCAACTATCCTCGGTTAATGGAAGGAAAGGAGAGAACTTTAAACATACTAGGGGACTTAGGCGAGGCGATCCTATGTCGCCTTTACTTTTTAATCTATGCTTGGAAGCGTTGTCGTTGTTGATTAACGAGGCATGCCGAGCGAAGAAGTGGACTCCCCTTTTTGGGTTGGAAGGAAGAAGGTCCCTGTCTCCCATCTCATGTTTGCGGATGATCTCCTACTCTTTGGGAGGGTGGAGGAATCAACGGCATTCACTATTAGGGATGTGTTAAAACAATTTTGTGAAGTGTCGGGCGGTAGAATTAATGAGGATAAGAGTCGCCTAACCTTCTCCACAAATACCCGGAAAGAAGATCGTTCCCTATTCCAAGAAACTTTGAATATCTCCCGGTCCGAGGACTTAGGCACATACCTAAGGACTTCCTCTCGTCCCATAAGCGACCCAACTAAGAGCCGGGTTCAATTTGTAATAGAAAAGGTAAGAAAAAAGTTGGCAAACGGAAAACGACGTACTTATCTAAGGCGGGAAGATTATGCCTAGTTAATTCCACTTTATCGACCATATCTACATACTACATGCAAGCCTGCTTCCTACCCAAAGCAACGATGCATAATATAGATAAGATTTGCAATGACTTTTTGTGGGGGGATACGGAGGGGCAAAAGCGCATACACCTTTGTCAATAGACACATTACTTACCTTCCTAAGGACATGGGAGGCCTAGGCATAAGAAATCAACTTGCCCTAAATGAGCTTCAATGGCTAAGTTGGGGGAAGATGTGTCACGGGGGAATAGCTTGGCTAAGGAGTGTATATTCTCTAAATACGTCCACAACAACCATGTCACAAGCTTCAAATATGGCTCCCGTTTGGAAGGGTATAGGGAAGGGTTGGGATCTCCAGCCCGAAATAGTACTTGGAACCTAGGAAAAGGAGAAGCCATTAACTTTTGGGGGGATGATTGGGTTGGGATTGGCCTCGCGAAATCCGATCGAAGGTCCACTTAGGAGTGAGGAAGAAAACCTTAGGGTCTCGGATATTCTTCAAGATAATGATTGGGATTTTCACAAACTTTCTTTCACCCTTCCCTCGAAATCATGGAGAGAATCCGATTTGCCCGCGCATGACTCTGCAGACCGGGACCACCCCATATCGAAATTTGTGACTATAAATGGGTTTTCGTTGGGACTTGCTTATAAGGAGAGTCTTTGGGATATAATAGGGAGAAATCATCAAGTGCAAACTGATATATTGAAAGTTTGGAAAGCCCATGCCCCACCAAGAGTTAAGTTTTTTCTTTGGCTAGTATGGAGGGACCGCATCCCTCACAAGGGCCTTCTCTACTCGAGGAAAATTATCCCCTCCCCAATGTGCCCAATCGTGACCATGCTTATGAGGATAGTCTTCATGTTTTGAGGGGCCACAATCTCCACACAAGTGTGGGCCCATGAACCCCCTCGTAACCTTCACCATGGAAACCGAACATCGTGGCTAGCCCGGAATCTAGAGGACACAAGTGAGGTGAGAGGGGTTACCTTGGAAGAACATCTTTCCGGGGTTATGTTTCCAAATTTGGAAAGCGCGTAACTCCCTAGTGTTTGAGGGCACCCTTCAAATGCTAACTCCATAATTGAAAAGCAATGCACCTAATTAGAGAGTTTGGAAAACTCACCGCTCCTCCACTAATCGAACAATGTCTTCCCCTTGAAGCGTGTGGATGCCACACCCCCTAGTACCCCGAAACATAAACCCCACCTTCATGATCCATACCGATGCCTCGTTTTGCAATAACCATGACCCTAAGAGGCTTGGGAGGATTATTCGAGATAATAAGGGATTGTGGACTAAGGGCTTTTGTAAACAAACTTTTGCAACGTCTCCTTTAAATGCTGAGCTACTTAGCATTAAAGAAGGACTCCAAATGGCTTTAAATGAAAATATAAGTGACTCGTATTTTATGTTCGAATAACATTCAAAGCCACCCGTCTACTCAACGAGGATCCCACGGATCTTACCTTGTATACAAATATTGTTGTCTTATGCGGGGAGCTATGCAAGGCGTTCCACTCACTTAGGATCATTCACATCCCTCGAAGGAAGAACCAACTTCCGGACAAACTTGCAAAGGAAGCAAGAAGACTAGATGGAGCATGAATGTAGTTACAAATTTCCTTGTTCCTCCTATTTTCTCGCACTAATGCGTACATCTCGGATTGTAATAACTATAACACTATGTTTGACTTTATGTAATTCTCGCCTTTTTCACCAAAAAAAAAAAAAAAAATAACAAAGGCGGATATCGTAATTAGCATTTTGTACTTAATCGCTTTGTACTACTCATTTGGCGGAATGGCGGGAGTAGAGCCGGGTACTTTCGCTTAAAAGAATCGGATAGATAAATTTTAATACCAAGGCTCATGACATAGGCCCTGTTTATTTGGGTTGCACTAAAATGAATTGAAATGAGTTGAAATGAAGTAAAATTGTGAGAAGAAAGTAGCTAAGCGAACGGTAAGTGAGCCGAACCGAAACTGTACGTAAAAGAACAAGGCCTTAAAGACTTAAAGTTAGTATCTTTGAGTTGATTAATATGAGTCCGTCTTTAAAGAAAGTTTATACTTTCTGATTAGTGAGATAAAATCAGTAGAGAATGTGGTGTTCAAGGTAAACTTTCCCTTGAGTTTTGTGTTGTATTTACGTAAAGGTTGCGCCTCTTTCTTGTATTACAAACCTACTCTCTCTCTTGCCTTCTATACAAAGAATGTTAAGTATATATATGCGACGCAAATAAAACCTAGAGTGCTAACGAGACAAAATAGATTATTACGGTATCGTATAGAAAACACATGATCCCGAGAATGATACATGTGAGCGATTCTATGTGCACGGGACCACGGTATACAAAGACCAGAACATCATCATATTTCCTTTACCCCCCCCCCCCCCAAGTTGGACTTGGGGGTGAAGGAACAAGTCCCAACTTCGGTGACCGAGTGTATGATGTTGCTTAGAACAAAGAGATTTGGTCATGATATCAGCAACTTGTTGGGGCGATCTAATGAAAATGGTAGAGAGGAATCCGGCTTCTAAATGCTCCCTCACATAATGACAATCCACCTTGAGGTGTTTTGTTCTTTTCATGAAAAGCTGGGTTATGAGCAAGATAGTGAGGCGCTTTGTTGTCACGGTGGAGATAAATCGGTTTATGAATATCACAAAGAAGATCAACGAGGACTCCATCCATCCGGACAATTTTTGAAGTGGTGTGAGACATACACCTATATTTAGATTCGTGGAAGACTTTGATACGGATCTTGTTTTCTTGGTTTTCCAAGAAACCAAGCGATTGCCAAAATAAATACACCATCCTGTAAGGGACCCGGCACCTGAAAGCACAAGCACCCCAATCCGCATCACAAAAGCTTTGTGAGAGTTGTGTCTCCATGAGAGGGATAATATAAACCCCGTTATAAGTACCCTTCAAGTATCTCACTACATGAAGAGCGGAAATTCAAAGTGAGGCATTATGGGACAACTCATGAATTGGTCGAGTTGTTGCACCGATTATGAGATATCGAGTCCGCTAAGGTTGAGATAAAGAAGTCTTCCAACACAAGTCTTTTGTAGCTTTCGGGATCGAGACATTATCTCTCCCTTCATCGGTGGAGAGTTTAATGTGTTGAGGGAATGGTGATTTGCATTCGGTGCAAGAAGTCGAGTCTTGTGTCTTGAACAATCTCTTTTATGTACTTTCTTTGGTTAAGGATAGTACTTGCAAGTTACGGATACTTCAAGCCCCGAAAAAAAATCTCATTTCACCCCAAGTCCTTGGTAGTGAATTGAGTGTCTAGCTCCAATTTCAAAGCTTCAATACGGGAAATATCATCTCCGTGATTAATAAATTGTCTACATACACAAGAACATCACACATCTTCCCATTCTCTTCCTTGCAAAAAGAGAATAATCACTTTTAGATCGAATGAAGTTTCTTTGTTTTAAGAAACTTGGTGAGTTCAAGGTTCCATTGTCTCGGGAAGCTTGCTTAAGCCCATATAGACTTTTCTTCGACTTGCAAACTTTTCCCTGGAGGAACATCTTGACCTTGAGGAGCCTTCATGAATACATCTTCTTCTAGATATCCATGCGTAAATGCATTGTTGATATCTAGTTGATGTAAAGGCCAATGCTTCGGGGTTGCAAGAGCAATGAGCATTCTAACTATGGCAAACTTGGCTACAGGAGAAAAAGTGTTTTTGTAATCTTTGCCTTCCAACTGCTTGTCTCCTCTAGCAACAAGTCTAGCTTTAAGTCTCTCAACTTTTCTTTCCTTGTTGAGTTTAACTTTATACACCCATTTGCTATCAATGGCTGTTTTGTCCTTGGGAAGATCAGTCCATTCCCAAGTCTCATTCTTCTGTAATGCTTCAAGCTCCTCCCTCATAGCTTGACTCCATTCTTTACTCAAACAAGCCTGTTTATAACTTGTTGGTTCTGTAACTTGCATTGCATTGTTGAGAGAAATGATGTAATTAGCAGAGTAATAGGCTTTATCATCAATTTTGTGAGATACACAAGAAGACAACACATCCGGATTGGCAGATGTTGTGTGTTGAGGAAGAACACACTCAAAATCTTTCAATTTTGTAGGTATGTGTCTTTCTCTAGTGGACCTCCTCACAGTATAGTAGGAATTTCTCCTCCAGAGACTCTTTCTTGTTGTTCTGTATTTTCAACTCTCTCTACAGCAATTTCACTATTTTCTTGATTTGAAGTTTCATCATCAGTCACTTCATCAGTTTCATTATGCTCAGTTATGTTCTGCATCTGCACTCTCTCTTCTCCTTGAACCAAGGGAAGTTCATTCATCACAATCTTCAAACTGTGATCTTCATGTTGTTTGAGGAGAAAAGGAAAGATGTTTTCTTTGAACACAACATCCCTACTTACAAAAATTCTTTTGTTTTGTAAGTCATAGACTTTATACCCCTTTTGACCATAAGGGTATCCTATCAGCACACATCTGATTCCCTTGCCTTGAAACTTATCTCCTTTCTTCTCACTACTACTAGCATAACACATGCAACCTATAATCCTTAAGTGTTCATAAGTTGGTTCCTTTTTCATGAGTCTTTCATAAGGAGTTTTCCAACATATTACAACACTAGGAAGAAGATTAATTAGATGAGTAGCTGCAAGAATACATTCTCCCCACAGAAACTTAGGAAGCCCAGCATGTATCCTAAGAGATCTAACAGTTTCAAGAAGATATCTATGTTTCCTTTCAACTCTTGCATTTTGTTGTGGAACACCAGGAATACTCTTTTGATGAATAATTCCTTTGCTATCAAATAGCCTCTCACATTCTTTTCTCATAATTTCAGTTCCATTATCACTTCTCACCATTTTGATTTTGGTGTTGAACTGATTTTCACTCATGGCTAAAAACTTAGCAATAATGTATTGAACTTCATCTTTAGTCTTTAAAAGATGTGTCCAAGTGGCCCTACTATAGTCATCAACTATAGTTAGGAAGTATTTCCCTCCTGTAATATTTGCCACTCTATATGGCCCCCACTAGTCTATATGAATTAGTTCAAAAATAGCACTAGCTATGTTGACACTAATTGGAAAGGGTAATTTGTGATGCTTGGCAATGCAACAAGTATCACAATCAAATTTCTTCACATTTTTGCAATCACAAAAGTTCAAATGCTTCAGTTTAGACAATGATCCATGTCCTAGTCTAGCATGAATTACATTTAAGCTAGTGTTGTCATTCACAGCTATGGAATTACATGTAGCTTTCTTGTCTACTGTCATCTGACTCTTGCCATCTTTGTTCCCAGCTTCCTTCACCTCCAAGCACAGCTTGTATAATCCATTGATCTTTCTTCCATATGCTACAACTTTCTTCCTAGTAAGGTCCTGTAAAACACATCCATGAGAATCAAAGATTATCTCCAACTTATTGTGCTTAATTAATTTGCTCAAAGATAACAAATTATGTTGAAATTCTGGCAGATATAACACATTTATCAATGTTATATAAGGTGATATGTTCACCACTCCAATCTTGTCAACAACTTTGGTGCTTCCATCTGGAAGTCCCACACTAACAGGTTGTTTCAGCTTTCTCATCTCACTAAACACTCCTTTGTTTCCTGCTATATGATCTGAGGCTCCTGAATCTATTATCCAAGATTCTAAGCCAAAATTTTCATGCTTAAGAATGACGTTTGAGGGACTAATGATACCTGCAAAGTTGCTTGATTGTGTGCTACCTGCTGGTTGTTTCTCAAACATCAGCTTCATGACTTGCTGAACAATTGTGGAGATGTATCCTTCATCCTTCCTTGATCCACTCTCATGTGTATCATCATCAAATGGAGTGTCCTGTTAAGACTCTTCTGGTTGCTTCTCAACATTTGCAGCATACCTCATAGGACCCTTCCCTCTTTCTTGTTGCTTTGAAGGATAGCCAATGATCTTATAGCATGCTTCCTTCATATGACCTCTCATTCCACAATGATCACACTTTTGCTTTGCTTTCTCCAGTCTCCATTGCTTGTAATCTTTCTTCGAAAATGTTCCAAAGGCCCTAAACTCTTCCCATGTCTCGTTAACATTCATAGCATTCATCTCGGTTGCACTCCCGCACTCATCTTTTTGAGTCTCAATCTATTGCACCAAATGATATGCTCTATTCACACTTGGCAGTGGATCCATTGCCAATATGTTACCACTTACATTCTCATATTTCTCACTCAATCCCATGAGAAAATCATTCAGCTTGTTTCTCTCCTGCATTTCCATCATTTTCTTTTCAATCTCACAAGTGCATTGACTCATAGCACCACACCCACATTCAGGTAAAGCTTCTAAATCATTCAATTGATCCCAATATTCTCTCAACTTACAAAGTAGTAATCACACACGAGACATTTCATTTTGTTCCAAATCACTCGACTCTTTCTTCAGTTGATATATCGTGGTGCATTACTTTGAGCGTATCTTTCGCCTATTTCTTCCCATAAATCTTTAGCTGATTTCACATTCATAAGACGAGCTGCAATGCTTTCTTTCAAAGACTTAAAAATCTAACACCTAACCATATTATCATTTCTTTCCCACTTGAAGTATTTAGGAGAATCTGTTTTAGGCTTAGCCACTTTACCATTATATAACCTAACTTGTTTTTAGAAGCTAAACCCATTTTTGCACTCCTACTCCAGTTTAGATAGTTACCTCCATTGAAGAACATTGCTCCAACCTGCATTGTGTGGTTATCTGCTGTAGACAAGTAGTATGGGTCATGATACCCAGGTACTTCTTTCTCATCCTTGCCTTCCTTTCCTGCCATCTGAATGATGCTTTAAGAAAGAATAAAGACTGGATTTTTTATTCGAAAAATAAAACTTTCACTAAGATCCTTTTAGGCCTTGCTGCTCTGATACCATAAAGAAAGTTTATACTTTCTGATTAGTGAGATAAAATCAGTAGAGAATGTGGTGTTCAAGGTAAACTTTCCCTTGAGTTTTGTGTTGTATTTCTGTAAAGGTTGCGCCTCTTTCTTGTATTACAAACCTACTCTCTCTTGCCTTCTATACAAAGAATGTTAAGTATATATATGCGAGCAGGAAATAAAACCTAGAGTGCTAATGGACAAAATAGATTTTTATACGGTTTACGTAAAACACATGATCCTAGAATGATACATGTGACTGATTCTATGTGCACAGGACCACAGTATACAGCAGCAACATCATCATATTTCCTTTAGTCTTAAAAAAGTTCGCGTTTGTAAACCAATTTTTAGTTTGATTTTGAAGCTGGTTGGTACCGGCTCTACATGACTTGTGGGTAATTTTCGGGTTTCAACTGTGTTTTTAATTTATTTCAAGTAGTTTGAACTAATCCAATTTTGACAGGTTGAGATAGAGAATATTGATCCGAAAGTTAGACAAAACCCCTAGAGACCTTGAATAAAACCACTTCAATTTTTGGCGAAATCCGAGCATGGCCAAACCAATTATCATCTCTAACATGATTCTACCAATTAAAGTAGTTGAAGTTTTATATTATGTACACAACACCTATACTATTATTGTTAAAAAAACATGATATAGACCATATGTCACTCTTTTCTATAGCAAAAAAAGTGCTCCTAATGAACTTTGCACATGAGGTTACAAGAACACTTATCTACTACAACTACCTATAATTATCTCTTTCAATCTTAACTTCTCCTCCAACAATATGTGATAAATTTAATAGAAAAGTGAAACTGAGTCTTGGCAACCCAATAAGGAGGAGACCAGAAGGTTTTTAGTGGACCACTTATAAACCCAACAAAAATTACATCCAAAACTATTTGACAATTTGAGGAGTATCTCATCCTCAAGTGATACGCCCAAGTTATACGTAGTATTTACGTTATTTTGGGTGCACTTTGCTAAGGGTTTGATTGTAATTGTTAACATTCGTGTTTTTTTTAACCCTTAGCGGAAGTTCGGAGTTTTGCGAGATAAGTTGTGTTAATGTCATGTATTCCGAGCTTTCAAGGTGAAATGCATTTGAGCCGAGCAAGCCAAGCATCACCGCAAGCCCAAGCATCACCGCAAGCCAAGCATCACCGCAAGCATAGCAAGCCCTTCGAGCGACCATCACACGCGCATGCAGAGCGCCGCCGCCCGTAACCGGCAGCGAGCGGCTCGCGACCCGCGAGCCTTGTCGCGACTCGCGACCACCCCGCCCTCGCGAGTCGCGAGGACTGCCGCGACTCGCGACCCTTTGCCCCGACCATTTTGTGCGGGATGGCAGTGAGCTCTTCGCCACTCGCGATCGCATCGCGACTCGCGACGGTTAAGTCAATTCGGGGCCTACGTTTTGTGTGGGGTTTAAAAGCCTCCTAAAACCTAATGTTTAAGGGACGACGAAGAGGACGAAGAGGAGGACGAAGAGGAGAGCTGAAATGTAGGGGTTGGAGCAGCAAGTTTGAGGAGAGAGAGAGGATACTCCTCTCTTCATCTTTCCTTCTTCATGCTCCTCTTTCCATCTTTCCTTCTTCATTCCTCTTTGTTTTTCATTTCTTTGTTCTTCATTTCCTAGTTTTAGTTTTCATTTCTTTGTTTAGTTTTTAGGGATTTCAATTATGGGATTTGGTTTATGCTATCGGATTGTAGCTTGAACTGTTCTTGAAGAAAATTAACATGAAGCTTCAACCGTTATTGTGAGATATTTCCTCTCTATCTATTTTCCTTGATTATGGTTTAATTTCTATGATTATACTTTATGATTATTGCATAATTATGCTAGGAACGTTACTAGTTTGATTGTGTAATTAATCTAATGCTAGATTTAAGAATAGAATCGGATTGTTTTATTCTTTTATCTATTTGTAGCAAACTAGGGAGTAACTTAGATGCAGATCGTCTTGGTTATTTCTTAGGGAAATTGAATCAACTGTTGAATGTTTATCGCGTGTATGACATTAGCGGGTCTATTGGTGGTTCTCTGTGTTTATTGCTTGCTATTGGATTGAACTTAGACGCTGATCGGACTAGGTTATCCTTTAGTTAGGGTTTTATAGTCACGCTGATCGTGCTATTCAACTAAGAATAAGGAGAATGCGAGATTAATTCTCAACAATAGATAATCATGGAAATAATTAGAGTTGAGGTTCAATGATCGATAATGAATTGAAGTGGATTTTAATCGGATTCAAATCTTCCCATATTGATTTCTCATTTTATTTATATGCTAGTTAGTTGTAGTTTATTCGCAAATCTATTTGAAACCCCCCCTTGTTATTAGGTTTCTCGGCCCTAGCTTAATCTAGGTATTGGATCCCGCTAAATATAAAGCTCGTCCCTGTTTCCCTGTGGATACGACCCCTACTTCCATTATACTTGCTTAGTGTGCATGAGAGTAGGAGAAATTTTATCTTTGGTGAGGCGTACACGGCAAACGCCGCCCCACCAAATTTTGGCGCCGTTGCCGGGGAAACGGTGTTACTTGTTTGTATTTAGCGTGATTTTTTGATGGTATTGCTTGTGCTCTTTGTTTTTGGTTGGCACTCATAGCGCTAACGATGCATTGCAAGAGTTCTTCTCAATCAATTTTGCAGGTACTTGAAGTGGAGATTGACATGGAACCACCATTGTCACACATGGAGCACAAGCCCAATGATTAAGCTTAAGGTACTAAGTCGAGCTAACGACTTTAAACAACAGCGCTTCTCGGGAGGCAACCCGAGACCCCTCTTTATTTTCTTTCTTTTCCTTTATTTCTCATCAAATTTCCACCACAACAACAAATTTTCTTTCACCCACCGCCCACCCACTAAAAAGATCCACAACCAATCTTAATCCACTTGGAACCAAAATCCACAAAAGAAAACCCGTTGGGAGGAGTTCAATAGCTAGGAGTTGGTACAACTAGAGGGTTGAGATTGTTAATGAATCTTTTCGATCTCTTAAGCTAGGTGCAAATCTCAAAAATTTAAAAATTTGAATTTGTAATTTGTTTGAGTGATTCGAGGGAGAGGGTTGTGAGTTGATTTATGAGATTTGAGTTGGTGTTGTTAAGAAATTTGAGTTTGACGGATTGTTTGTCATGAGTTTTGAGCATTCGATCTTCGATTTACCCGATTTTCGATTTTCTCCCCCATTTTCAGTTTACTTTTTCTTCTAATTGTCAACACTTTGAGGACAATGTGTAGTTTAAGTAGGGGGGAGGGTATTCTCATTCTCATGTATCTAGGTTGTATTTATTACTTTCAATTTGAAAAAATGAAAAAAAAAAATGAAAAAAAATAATACTAAAAAAATGATGATGAAGTGAATCCCATTGAGTTGAAAACCCGCAAGGGCGGGCGACTCGGGCAAAATTGGGGGGCTCGGATAGGTCGAAAACCCGAAAGGGCGGCCTATGCAAAAAAGAGCTAGTTGAGCGGGTGAGTTTTGTGAGCCGGAAAAAGAAGAGAGATGAAAAAAAAAATGTGAGAAGCTAGGATGAAAACCCGAAAGGGCTCCTAGGCAAAATGAGAGATTAAGAGAGAATTATTTATTTTGAAAACTCATTTGCCGGAGTTGGTGTCATAAGGCGGAAGGTGTCTTCGGGTTGGGTTAGTGAATTCATCCTTTGTTTTGAGAAGATCTATTTAAAGTTGGCTTTCACATTCTTTTGATGATTTTTGGTAAATTGGAGGTCATTGTTGAAGTTTGAGTCCTTAGCAAATAGGGATTTGAACTTCCATTGGTTAATTGATTGTTTTTGGGAGTAAGCATGGAATATATTCCTTTTTGTCTTTGTTCCATGGCTTGCTATTCTAAGTTAGTTGTAGTAGTAGTAGGTCATCTTTTGAGGTTTGGGAGAGCTGATAGTTTAGTGTGTCGTGAGCTGACATTTTGATTCCTGTTGGTGTTACTGGTTAAACTTATTGGTGTTGCTGGTTAATATTGTTTTCGCGTCTTTGTATTTTTCAGGTGAGCTCAAAGCTAAGTGTGGGGGAGTCATTGTCCCTTACGTTTAGGTTTTGAGCGGATGTTGTTAAGATGTGATGATGATGATGTAGATGGTGGAGAGTGTAGGTTGGTGTTGATAATTTGGGTGAAGATTTATTGGGTGATCCTCATTTTGAGTTTACTCGAGGTCGAGTAAAGTTCAAGTGTGGGGGTATTTGATACGCCCAAGTTATACGTAGTATTTACGTTATTTTGGGTGCACTTTGCTAAGGGTTTGATTGTAATTGTTAACATTCGTGTTTTATTTAACCCTTAGCGGAAGTTCGGAGTTTTGCGAGATAAGTTGTGTTAATGTCATGTATTCCGAGCTTTCAAGGTGAAATGCATTTGAGCCGAGCAAGCCAAGCATCACCGCAAGCCCAAGCATCACCGCAAGCCAAGCATCACCGCAAGCATAGCAATCCCTTAGAGCAGCCATCGCACAGCAATGCAGCAGCGCCTGCCCAGAACCAGCAGCAGCAGCTCGCGACCCGCGAGCCTTGTCGCGACTCGCGACCACCCCGCCCTCGCGAGTCGCGAGGACTGTCGCGACTCGCGACCCTTTACACAGCCCATTTTGTGCGGGATGGCGTTGAGCTCTTCGCGACTCGCGATCGCATCGCGACTCGCGACGGTTAAGTCAATTCGGGGCCTACGTTTTGTGCGGGGTTTAAAAGCCTCCTAAAACCTAATGTTTAAGGGACGACGAAGAGGACGAAGAGGAGGACGAAGAGGGAGAGCTGAAATGTAGGGGTTGGAGCAAAGAAGTTTGAGGAGAGAGAGAGGATACTCCTCTCTTCATCTTTCCTTCTTCATGCTCCTCTTTCCATCTTTCCTTCTTCATTCCTCTTTGTTTTTCATTTCTTTGTTCTTCATTTCCTAGTTTTAGTTTTCATTTCTTTGTTTAGTTTTTAGGGATTTCAATTATGGGATTTGGTTTATGCTATCGGATTGTAGCTTGAATCGTTCTTGAAGAGAATTAACATGAAGCTTCAACCGTTATTGTGAGATATTTCCTCTCTAACTATTTTCCTTGATTATGGTTTAATTTCTATGATTATACTTTATGATTATTGCATAATTATGCTAGGAACGTTACTAGTTTGATTGTGTAATTAATCTAATGCTAGATTTAAGAATAGAATTGGATTGTTTTATTCTTTTATCTATTTGTAGCAAACTAGGGAGTAACTTAGATGCGAGATCGCCTTGGTTATTTCTTAGGGAAATTGAATCAACCGTTGAATGTTTATCGCGTGTATGACATTAGCGAGGTCTATTGGTTCTCTCGTGTTTATTGCTGCTATTGGATTGAACTTAGACGCTGATCGGACTAGGTTATCCTTTAGTTAGGGTTTTATAGTCACGCTGATCGTGCTATTCAACTAAGAATAAGGAGAATGCGAGATTAATTCTCAACAATAGATAATCATGGAAATAATTAGAGTTGAGGTTCAATGATCGATAATGAATTGAAGTGGATGTTAATCGGATTCAAGATCTTCCCATATTGATTTCTCATTTTATTTATATGCTAGTTAGTTGTAGTTTATTCGCAAATCTATTTGAAACCCCCCCCCCCCTTGTTATTAGGTTTCTCGGTCCTTAGCTTAATCTAGGTATTGGATCCCGCTAAATATAAAGCTCGTCCCTGTTTTCCTGTGGATACGACCCCTACTTCCATTATACTTGCTTAGTGTGCATGAGAGTAGGAGAAATTTTATCTTTGATGAGGCGTACACGGCATACGCCGCCCCACCATCAAGCTTATAAGTTGGTTGATATCGCTCGTCTTCTTTGATTTGGTATAACTTTCATGTGCATTCACATATATTGAGTTCGACACTCTCCCTTACATGTGAATGTCCTTTGAAATAAAACACGGCGAAAGGTAAACAGTGATAAATCTTCATTCGAAATGAACATTCAGCAGAAGCCCTTTATTAGTTGCGTGAAAGGCATGTAACCCTAAACAGACCCAAATGGGCTCTTATACCATGATAAATTTAGTAGAAAACTAAAATTGGACTTGGACAAATTAATTTAAGAAGGAGGAGGAGAGTTTGTATGATGGACCACTTACGAACCCAACGAGATTCCATCCCAAACCAATTGGCAAGGGGAGGAGTAGCTCCTCAAGCTTAAGTTGGTTAAATTCGTTTCTCTTCAAAAATGCGGGACAACCTACATGTGCACATACATACAATACGGGACAACTCACATGTGCAAATACATATATGGTGTTTAACAATATATACAACAAGTCATAAAGTAAATACTCATTTGATACAAACAAACAAAATAGCTCATTGAATTTTCACCTTCAAAGGCCCTTTACATAATCTTCTCTTTTTGTCACGATAATGGTTTCCAACACTTGGTCTTAGAATTTGTCAAACAATATTCTTCTCATTATGTAATTGTTTTTGTAGATGTTATCATCCATTAATTCCTCAAAGCTAAGAGAGACACATAACATATTTCAAGTAGTATTACTCACCAACTGGACATTACACATCTCTATTATATATTAAAAGAGGGGAAAACTTGGTGTTCGCCCTCTTTTACCATTGTACCCTTAGCTTAACTAAATAACAACTATAACTTCTTTAATTTTTGGGTTTGTTTTTTTAAAAAGAAAATTGAATATAGTGAATTGAAGAACTGCAATTACAACTACGGGTGTGCACCGGTCCAGGACTGGAACCGGGTGGACCGGTTGACCAGAATCTGGGATTTTTTTGGACCGGGACCGGAATCTATATTTTTGTAAAAAAATCTTTTTTATTTGATTTAAATATATTTATAAATTCGATACATAAAAAGTTAATAATTTTAATAACAATAATCCTAAAGGTAATAAATATTAGGTTTTAACTTTCTAACTTCCTACTTTTTAAATTCTTTTTAACATATAAACTTTTTTAACAATAAAAAACCAAAATTCCGATCCACCGGTCCAAATTCCGGTCCGGTCCAGATTCTGGTCCGACCATGGTCTTTGCACAACCCTAATTACAACTTCTCTAATCTTAGTTTTCTTTTTTAAAAGAAAATAATATATATTATTTTTTTTTGCTTTCGCACGCATCACATGCATATAAGACTAGGGATTGTATAGATTACTCTTATACTAGAAAATAGGATAATATTTTAGTTTTATACCATGTAATTGTTATGTTGGTAGAGTGGTGTTTACCCATACCTGGCTTGATAGTTCAAAATTAATTAACTATTGCCGTCGTGGAGGCCCTCATGATAGTTTTTTATCTACTACAAAGAGTGATTAGGTTGTATTATATATATATATATATATATATATATATATATATATATATATATATATATATATATATATATATATATATATATATATATATATATATATATATATATATATATATATATATATATATATATATATATATATATATATATATATATATATATATATATATATAAAATCATTTGCAGGTTTGTTTGGTGAGAAATGAAGAAGAAATTGAGAACCACAATCTCAAATTTTTTTTGTGTTAAGTCAAGGGGGGTTAATATGAGAAGGTGGGGAGGGAGAGATGGTAGCTTAGTGGAGTACCACCCCAAATTCTAGGGCATTACCCAAGGTACGAATCATCATCCTAATAATATGTTGGGGAATTTACTTGTGGTGGCAGACTGATAGTGGGCCTTTAGACCTGTTGTTTTCTGAGCTGTTTAGCCTTGTAATCAGCCTCTGAACTGGTGTGCCCTGCAGGCTAGTAGCCTAGCAAGGGTTGGTCTTCGGATCAATTATCTTTCCTAATAAAAAAAAATGAGAAGATGGGATGTTGAATGGGGATTGAGAGCTCCTAACAAAACGCTTTATAATTTATTTCCACTATAATCCATTTCTATCATCTAAATATAGTGAAATGATTGTAAGTATTCCCAAATAGGCAAATAGGCAAATAGCCAGATACCAATTCTTTGTCCCTTCACCAATTTATAGTCCTCCAAGTTTTTATTTCTCCATACCAAACGTCTTGTTATATTACATAAAGTTACTCCAGATGTCGCTCAAGCCCATAATTAGGTTAATTAACGAAAATCAAAGTTTGAGATAAAGGAAATAAATCGGGTGTTGTTAAATGAGTTCGGATCCTCTCTAGAGTTTTAATAAAACTCTACAATGTAGAGTTGTATCTGAACCATATATTTTAAAATCAAGGGCTCATATTGGTGGGATGGGGAAAATTAGGGGATGGATTTCCATTTGAAAAAATAGGAGGGATTTTGGAAAGATAATACATGAGCCATTAAATTGATTTTTTATTCAATGGTTGATATTGTTCAAACTCTACCTTGTAGAGTTATTTTAAAACTCTAGAGGATCCAAACACTTGTTAAATACCGCCTGTATTTTTTTCCTTTGTTTTTCCCGTTTGCCCCTACTTATACTCCCCCTCTACCTCTCATCATCAGTTCACTCCCTCCCTCACTTCCCACCAATACTCACTTCGACACTACCGCCACTAGCACCACCACCATCGAACCACGATGTCCACACCATGAACACCATTATCATCACCTTAAATATCACCACCTTCAACACCACCACCACCATCACTACATCCACCAACACCACCTTGAACAGGCGGCGTAAGAAAAAGAACTAAGGAGCATGGCACCAAAGAAGAAGGTGAAAGACACTGCCGGAGAGTCGTCAACTCAGGTTAACCAAAACGTTTTTTCGTTTCCTCCACCGTGGAAACGAACAAGATCTTCCTTTTTCCTCGTCGAGCGAGGAAATGAAAATTTGTTTCGGTTCCTAGATGGAGAAACGAAAAACGATTTGGTTCCGGACCGCCAACATTTTTTGTATTTAAGTGATTAATTGTTTTAAGTTAAGTAAATTAATTTAATTTTAGTAATTATAGCGAATAATAGTGAATAAATTACGAATAATATATGGTTCCCTTGTGGTGCTCTTGGCGACGTTGACGGTTCTTCATCGGACATGGCGGTGATGGTGGTGATGTTGCCATACCTAAAAGCAAGGGGTGGTTCTGGTGCTCAGGTAGTTGTGATGGTGGTAGTGGAGAAAGGTGAAAGGGGTGAATGGTGAAAGGGAAAAGCGGTGAATGTCGTGGGGGCATGTTTGGTATTTAAAGACAAATATACGGGTAATTTTAAGAAATACTGGCAATAAATAGCTTGGAGGAATAAATTGTAGTACAATGAGGAAGTGTTGGTGTTTATAGAAAAGTTGTTTTATTTGATACCCATCAAAACCTTTCCAAATAGATATGAATATTGTTATAAAGAAGGGATATTATCTCAGATAACCCTGACATATTGGCCTTTTCCCAAATAACCCTGACATATTTTTTTTTTCCCAGATAACCCTAAACTTGTATTTTGTCATTAAACTTAACGGAATATCTAACAGTGTTAATTTTTTTTTAATTAAACCCAGATTAATTGGCCACTCTTGTTCTTCATCTTCTTCCCTCTCTTGTTCTTCATCTCCACACTACCATCACCACCATCACCAATTCGAACCCAGCAGCCCCTATTCGAACCCTAAACTTGGCAAATTCGAACCCTAAACATCCCTAATTCGAACCCTAAACATCCCCAATTCGAACCCTAAACATCCCCAATTCGAACACAAAAGGCCCCAAATTTGAACAACCCAAAATCAGCAAAGATTTGAACCCAAAATCACTGTTTTTCTTGCTCGAAATTATGTAGATTGGTCTGTCTTCTTGATTGTTCTTCTGGTCTGGATTTTTTCTTTCTTGCTCGCTCGGTTCTCCTGTTTCTTGGTGTGTGTTGTCTTATCTTCATCCTCTCTGGTTGCTGTTGCTTGCTGTTCTCGCGCACCACACTAAATTCGGCCCAATTGTGAGATAGAGGAGAGAAGAGTGCAAAGAAGAATATAATGTTTGGGCGCCCAGATTTAGATGACGAGAGTGAGTCAACTGCGAGAGTGAACCGACGGTGAGAGGTGAGAGTGCAGCGAAGATGGAGAGAGATAGTGAGAGTGCAGCGAGACGGAGACAAAGAGAGAGAGAGAGTGCTACGAAGAGTGAGTCGACGGTGGGAGTGGCGGTCGTGCGAGGCAGAGGAGAGAGAGGTAGTGGTGGTGGTGCTGTTGGTGGCGAGAAGGTTGAGCTGAACTTTATCTGGATTTGGAGAGAGAGAGGGAGATGAAGACATGATTGATGAAGAACAAAAGAAAGAGGATGAAGAACATCAATGTTTTTGTTTTTTTTTTTAAAAAAAAATTCGGTTTTTCATTATAAATGTCAAAATAGTTAACACCGTTACCTATTCCGTCAAGTTTAATGATAAAATACAAGTTTAGGGTTATCTGGGAAAAAAAATATGTCAGGGTTATTTGGGAAAAATGCCTATATGTCAGGGTTATCTGAGATAATATCCCTATAAAGAAAGCAATAAGGCAACCAATAATTAATGAAGAACAACATAGAGATTAACGTGGTTTACTAACAATGTGTTAATTAGCTACGTTCACAGGCAGAGGAGAGACGATTTTTATTATCTTTTAGGAGAAACGATTTTTATTATCTTTTAGGAGAAAGAGTACATCTTACAGAATAATGGGCAGAAATTAATTAGAAAGTTTATATAGTACCATTCTAATTAACCTGAACAAACTTGGCCTAAAAACGAAATTGATAAATTTGATAGAACTTAAAATGGGCCTGGGCAAACCCAATAAGGAGAAGGAGAGTTCGGTCCACTTATGACAAATTCATCATTGGACCTGCACACATAGGCCCACACCGGAGAAGAGAGTGACTACACACAAGCCCAAATGAGGTTCCATCCTAAAACAATTGGCAATAGGAGGAGTAGCCCATTAAGCTTATATGTTTTCACTCTCTCTCTTTTTCTTCATTGTGGGACAAGCTCACATATAGGTTAACACCTTAACACTCCCCCTCACATGTGATCCTATCTGAAATAACACCCCTACATGGGGCAAACACTATTACTGGGCCCTCCCTGTATGGGAACAACAATGGGCCAGGATCGTCCTGCTCTGATACCATGACAAATTCATCATTGGATCTGCACACACAGACCCACACCGGAGAAGAAAGTGACCACACACAAGCTCAGATGAGGTTCCATCCTAAAACCAATTGGCAATAGGAGGAGTAGCCCATTAAGCTTATATGTTTGTCACTCTCTCTCTTTTTCTTCAATGTTGGACAAGCTCACATGTGGGTTAACACCTTAACAACTTACAATCCCGAAGGAGGTTCCATACTAATACCAATCAGCTATAGGGTGAGTAGTTCCTTTAGCTTATAATGTGGTACTTTCTTTCATCTTTCTCCAATGTGGGACAACTCACATGTGCACAACAAATAAGGGGTTTAACATAAACAGTTTACTAAACCACATACACCGTATCCCGTGCTTGATTAATCTTAGCGCTAGATAATTCAAGGCATATTTCAATAAGTGTCAAATATCTGGTAGACTTAGACTCCACCAAAGTACTTAGAGCAGCTCACAGTACTGCACCTTCTATGTTTTGACTAAAAAAGACGGGAATTATGTGTTGCACATGTAAAAAAAACTTTAAAATAATGCTCGAACTTCAATATATATATATGGGATGAAAGGAAAGACATATCCTCTAAAGCAATGTATTAACCGTGCTTTATTTACTCTACAAATTATGTCTAAAATCTAAATATTGAGATTCCACAAACATCGCACATATAAGTGTAATTGTTACGCATCGAATTTGGAAGTACGTGAAATATGAACGTTATTCTTCGTGATATAAATGTAATTCATTCCTGACTGATTTGTTATCACTGCGGCTGGATCGAGTTTGGATAGGCGGCTCATCGTGAAAGGTCAAAATGACCTCTCATAGGGGCATTTTTGACATTTCGCGCAAAAAAGACAAAAAACTGACCCTGAACTTTGGTACCAACTTATACCAAAGTTCAGTAAAATTGGCAGCAATACCTAAATAACTCTTACTTTGGTACCCAAGTGCAAGTGAACTTTGGTACCCAAGTGCAAGTGAACTTTGTTACCCAAGTGCAAGTGAACTTTGAGTTTTGGTACCAATTATACTTACTTTGGTACCAATTATACTTACTTTGGTATCAACTTTGAGCTTTGGTATCAGTAATACGAAAGTAACTCTTACTTTTGTACCTCTAAATAACAAAATTTTGCCCTCTCGAGCTTTGGTATCAAAATAACTCTTACTTTGGTACCTCTAACTCTTACTTTGGTGCCTTCTGTGAGAGGCCATTTGGCCTCTTACGATGAGACGCCAATACTTCCCCGGCTCGATCGAACGTTTTGCTATTAGGAGTATTAATTTTTTTACTACTACCAGTCTACCACACATTTGGGGTTGGTTGGGGGGATCCCTTGTACCGCCAATCCGCCATGTATTTGGCATGACAATTGACAATTACGCGGTGCTGATTACATTAGTACTACTATATTAAGGAGATCAAACACGTGTGTGTCTACATCTGTTGTCGCAAATGAAGGATCCTATGTTAATATAGGTCAAATTAAGAAATTTACGATTAATAATGGTGCCTTCTGTGAGAGGCCATTTGGCCTCTTACGATGAGACGCCAATACTTCCCCGGCTCGATCGAACGTTTTGCTATTAGGAGTATTAATTTTTTTACTACTACCAGCCTACCACACATTTGGGGTTGGTTGGGGGGATCCCTTGTACCGCCAATCCGCCATGTATTTGGCATGACAATTGACAATTACGCGGTGCTGATTACATTAGTACTACTATATTAAGGAGATCAAACACGTGTGTGTCTACAGTCTGTTGTCAGCAAATGAAGGATCCTATGTTAATATAGGTCAAATTAAGAAATTTACGATTAATAATGGCTTTAAATGACTTTCAAAGGGCCGTTCGGTATCACGCTGGGTTTTCGTTTTTGGTTTTTATGATTTTAGAACTATATGATATGAGTTGTATAATAAGGTTAAAATTAGTCATATTGATAGTAAACATGCTAATTTTGAAAACTGACAACAGAAAACTGGAAACTACTTTTTCTGGTTTCCATATTTTTGTTTTTGGTTTTCAAAAAAACTTAAAACTGGAAACAAAAAACGATAACGAACGGGCCCTAAAAGATTTATTTACCAGTACATTATTCCTGCTAAATTGAGGATCATGATTTCACGAGAAAATTGGCTCTCTTCAATTAATAAAGGGAAAAATATACTGCTAAAGTGCTAATTCATGAATATTGGATGAATAAGATGCTTATTCAAGGGACTGAGCCACTGAGGGAATGGCATACGTTATGTATTTAGGCGCCACTCTGTCCGAAAATTTCACCAGTGATAAATCATAAATGATACTATATTTAGCTTATAGCTCCAATTTGTCATTTATTGTGACTCATGCCACATTGCATGCTATTTTCGTACAATGATGACAATCTTTCTAGTTTCTATTATTAATTTGAAAATTTTAACTTATTTTCAATTGAAATACCACTACACATATTAATATTGTTAAAGTATCCAGTTGAGACTTGTCTGACCGAGATAAATTTTGATCATTTCAGTTTATATATGTTATGTTATCAGCTTATGCAAAATAGTTATCAGTTAAGGCATATATATTATCTGTTCAAATATACTTCTCAGTTAGCAGTTTATAAGTTTTCACATATTTGTTATTAGTTGATAAATATTTCATATTAGCTAATGCATATTTGATAACATATCTGTCATCAATTTATACATCTCTTAAATTATTTTGATAACAAAATTGTATAAAATTGTATAAAGTATTTAAAAACTAAAGAAAAATTATGTATAAACTATAAACTGATGTAAAATATATATAAATTGATAACAAATATGTATAAGTTAATAAGAATTATGTAAAACTGATAGCAATAGATGTCAATTGAACTGGCAGAAACTCATCTCAATAACTGAGACGATCTTAACTAAGTTTTTCGTAATACTAATTATAAATTATTACAGTAATAGTAGTAGTAATATAAATATTTATTTAGATATTCTACGTTAGTGGTTCTTTATTTGCATATAATATGTTGAAGTCGATTTCATAGAAAGTTATTACACATGCAGTTGTTTGGTTTACAATTAGCATAAAAATAAATTGTTTGGTTGGGAATGACACAACAAATGCAAACCAACTTGACTTTATACATGTGCAATAACATTAACTATCATATTTACAAAGTTTAATTATTTAGTTGGACCAACGACGCTCCAAGTTGTTGCGTGTTTCATTCTTGGGTAATTTTAAACAGTTATTGGTATGTTTTATTCTTGAGTAATTATTTGTTGTTCTTTTAAAATAATCTCTGTTAAATTTACTTCATCAGAAATTGAGATCATGTATTTGGTGTGGTGTGACTTGTTTGTCGCGGTGTTGAATCCTGAAGAGAAGGGGTTAAGCTCCATTTAATTAATCTTTTACAGAGTATTATTTATCTAATCGTGATTCTTTTTTGCCATATAGAAGGTTTACGATGGATAAGAATATTAAGCAAATAGTTTGGCTTAGGGATAGATTGATCTTTTTCCTTGCAAAAGTTATGAATTGTGTCATAACAACCAAGCTTTTCTAAATTTTAGTAACTCTTATGGATGGAAATGTTTTTATATGGGAGAGGAATTATATGTTTTTTTTTTTTTTTTGATCAGGAAAGAAAGCTAGGAGATGTCTACACAAGACACCTCCTAAAACATCCCGAGGGATGGTTACAAGATACAACATACAATCATCAAGATAAAAGAGAAGAAAATGGAGTACAAAGGAACACTTGTGGAAGCTCCGCCGTGGCTAACACCGTCACCCCAGGCCAATCGAATGAAACCCGTCACGGGGGGCAAAACAAACACCACAAAAAAGAAATAGCTCCAAATTCTTCACAAAGGGACCACCGAAACTTGAGACTACCCGAACAACCGCCTTCAATTGAGGAAACGACGACTGCCGACATCAACCAAGGAGCCGAAAGCTGACCCATCGCGAAACAAAGCACCAGCGACGAGAACCCTCACGAACCACCGCGAACGAACTGAAATCGCACTGCAAACAACCATTCCCAAATTGACTGATTTTAGAAATGGTGAAATCTAATCAAGAGGACAAGAGAAATTAGACTAGAAGACAAGCTAAGCCATAACAATGGCTAGATCTAGGAGGAAGAGAAGAAGGAGGAGGCTAGGGATTCAATTTCTTAAGAAATTGATTTGGGCGTTTAGGGTTTTAGGTTTGGCTTATTGGGAAAGCTAAGGAGTTTTCAGAGAGAAGAAGGCGGGAGCCTCTCTCTCTAGAACCCTCGATTGTGATTAAGGTATATTTAGAAGGTTTCATTGGAGAGGAATTATATGTAATGAATACCAATGACTTTTATTATGTAATAAATCAAACAAGCACTAAATACATATTACTTAAACAGTTAAACTATTATTTCAGAAAAAAAGTACTAGCTATACCATAGTTTTTGTCTTTAATCATTGACGATATGTTTATAGCTTGAAATCGTAAAAGACTTGACTATGCTATCATTATATTTGAAATTATATGATGTATATAAAAATTTAAAAGTATGATACAATAAAAACTAGAAGGAAAAAGAAAACATTCATTCGTTTTGGTAGAAAAACAAGATTTTCTTAGGCCTACTTGCTAAAGGCGACCACTTCTTAAAAGGAAAAATAATCAATGACATAAAATTACAAATAAATTTCCCTCCCAAACCTCAGCTTAAACAAAGAACAATGATCCCACGGGCTACCTATACCACCTTTTGTTTATTAGTTAATCAATAAATATATAAAGTAAATTAAGACAAATAAATTTACACATAAAATCCTCATCAAAGCCAAAAAAAGCGAAATTAACGGCGTAGGGCCTGGCCCAGTGACATAATGCACATAGGATACTCCTGAAACCCCACTTTACGGCCCATTGACATAACTGCTGCCATATTCGCACACCTCCCAATGACAACATGCCACGTGCACATCCACCTAGATTCTCTGTTACATAAATTTTTACAATCGTCAAATAAAATAAAAACAAAATACGCCAATTATCCCACTCTTTGGAAATTGTTTCGGATATATAGCAAATTGGCGGGGTTTCAAAATAAATTCAAAACCCACCTACAAAACCCTAATTTTATCCCTCTTTCTTTTTCTCTCTCCTCTCTTTCTCTCTCTTCAACGGCGCTTTCGTTCGTTTTTTTGAGGCTGAGGAATTCTTCTCGGCAGTTTTTCTATCCCTTCAATCTCCAAGGTTTGTAATTTCTACATTCTTAATTTTTGTTTTTTTTTGTTTTGGGTATTTCTTTTTATTTTAGGGTTTGAATTATTTGCAATTTAACTACTCATTTTCAGTACTTTTAGTTGCTGTTTCAGTTAAATTTGGGCCATTTTTATTTAGGGTTTCTTTTAATTTTTTGTGGGTGTAGCAAAATTATGGCCCTTTTCAGTTTCTGATGAAATGAAAAGATTTTTGAGGCAAATTTGGTTATTTTTGGGGGACTTCAATTCAGTGATTTTAGGGTTTTTTCTGGGTATAGCAAATTCTGGGTTTTCCTGGTTCATCATTTTTGTTATTCTGTTTTCATTTCTTGCTGTATATTAGCTCTCCTTTTGTTTTGATTTTACCATTTATGGAAAATGAATTTGACTTTCTTTTTTGATTGTTTCAGGTTGAAGGAGATTGATTATTTATCTAATTATTTGTAGTTTTGGGGATGAGAGATTATTGCTTAGAGAGTGGTAATTAAAGTGGAGATTTTTGTTTCATTTGAATAATAAGGGGTAGATCATGGGGAAGGTGTCTCCCTAAAGATAAGGAATCAAAAACCCCGAAACAGAGAAGACGAACCCGGGCTTCAAACAATAAGTATCTAAGACCCGGAGCGCTTGCTCAGCTCCGGTACACCAAGGCATCATCTACAAAGTCTTGCACTGATTTGGGGAAGAAAAGAATCGTGTTATCTGATTCCAAGAAGGGGGATAGTAATGAATTGGTGATTGCACAGAAGGTCGTTCCCATTCAAGAGACCCCCTCAATGATGTCACCTGAAAAGTTCGGGTTTTCTGCCGTGTCATCACCTTTGGATTTAGTGAAACAAAATAGTCTTCTCAAGACTCCGAAGACTCCTCGCTTTGAAGGCTGTGATTCGGAGTCCAGGCTGGAGGCTCTTCCTATGGATTTATTGGTATATTCCTTCACATTGAGTTTAATCTTCTTGCTTATATGATCCTTTGACTTGTTTATGTCTTTTGATAAATGATTGCTTCTTATCATTTGTTGTTAGAGTTTAACTATGCTATTGTAAGCTTAAACTTGTAATTTTTGGCTGTTTACTTGTTCTATTGTAAAGCTAAAATCTTCCATCAAAAGTTATGTCTTGCAAAAAGATTTCTATTCAGTCATCATGTATCGTCTCTTGTCTACTCTTTCTTCCATGCTTTCATTGTTTCATCCAAGTGACTTTTGCTTTTCTGGTTGTCAACCAAGATAAACTAGTTGCTGGCATTGATTTTCATTATGCTGGATGCAACAAAAAATGACCTTGCAAACTTTGCTGATATTGATGGTCTATTAAGTAAAAGTTCAGCTGAGGGAGTTCTGAAATCTGCTCTATTACATTCATGCTTGAAGATCACATGACTATACCTAATGGTTACATGTATATTACCTCGAGGCCAATATCTTATTGACATGCACAAGTCTTTCACCTTGTTCTCGATGCATCCTAATAAAAACTTGTCCATTTCCAATGCATCCAAATAGATCTTTTTATCACACTAAAATGGACTATCAAATTGTTTGCGCTTCTTTCTTGTTGTGAAGTGGTTGATAGGTGATGGGTCAATTAGAAACAACTTATCTTTTTCTGCAGGGATAAGAGTTACATATAGGTTATATTCTTTCTCTTAACAGGGGTCTTTGTAAATGCAATGGGAAGTTCAATGTCAATACATTTTATCGGAATAGTCTTAGATTTTCTATCAGTTTATCCGTGTAACTTGAGCCATGCGTCTTTCACCTGGTTTGGAAAATCTCAAAACTGGGTTTGTCTTGGTCCATTGTCCTTTGGAGTTGCTCCCTAATCTGCTATCTCTAGTTTGGTAGGTATGATTGCAAGGTTGGGTCTCTGCTTTATCTTGTGGTTTCTGTGTTTATCCTGCAACTATAAGAAAGCATAAAGACCTGGAAATGATTTATTTATTGGAAGTTAATGAACCAAGAGGTATATATCATAGTTGAAGTTGTCCGTTTGATTATATGGGAGTAATCTATAAACTCATACTCTTTACAGTTATGTGTTACAGCTGGATCGTCGAGACTTCAGTCTTTAATGTAATTTCACCTTGTCTGTTAATTTTAAAATTTTGATTAGCTTGTGTACATGTTCTGTCTTTGTATGATTATAATTCCATCATGCCTAATTTTTATCTGATTATCTTTAGGTTAAAGTCCTTTGTCACTTGCATCACGATCAGCTAAGGGCAGTTTTTCATGTTTCGCAGAGGATCAGGATGGCTGTGAGTTCCTATCTGCCACCTTTCTTCCTGCTAATTCAAGTCCTACTCCTAGCTTGTTTTTTCCTGCTTTATGTGTTCTAAAGAAGTACAATCTAATTTAGTGATTTTGTTGTTGCAGGTCATTGTTGCTAGACAGTTTCACTTTAATTATACCACTCCAGATCGCTCTCGCCAGGAAATGTTAACGACAATGACACCACTTGCAACAGAACACTGGCCATTCTTTAGGTTTGTTTAGCTGAATCATATTGTTCATTACTCTAATTTATCACGCATGTCCAAAACTTTTGAGTTTAAATGTCCATTGCAGCAAGGGAGAGGGCAGAGGTTTCCGGTTACCAAGCCCACATACCCCAAAAGCACCAAGGCATGGTCCTCGGCCACCTTCTCGGTTAAAGTATACAGAGATGAGGCAGGTTGCTGCTGCTTTGTTTCAGGAAGCATCACTCCCTTCGAGGTGCATGGTTCCATCTGTTCTATCAAAACCTGTCTGCAAAAACCGAGTGCTATTCTATGAGGATGAATTATGTCAAGCTGTAGCTCAGAACAAGCTCCGTTGATACGTGTTATGCTCGGTTGTGTATAGTTTGTCTTCCATTCCCTAGGGCGGGTGGTCAGTGGTCATTGTGTATTTTAGCTTCTCTTTACGTTTGTTTGTTTGGGTGGTGTTAGGTGGTTATCTGACTTATCTCAGGTTAAGTAGGAGGTGCATGCAGTTTTGTAGTATGAGAGGAATATACGAGAACTAGGGCTTTCAGTGACCTTGTGTTTTTTGTGGGGTTGGGTTGAGGTCATGTTTAGTATAGAATAACATGTTTAGTATTGGCTGCCTGTATGCTGTATATATTAAAACTATATAGTATATCTATATATATTTCCAAGAAACGTCCTTTGTTTCCTGGAAGATGCCTATGAACCTTCATCTTTTCTGTTTTTATAATCCTGGCCTTCTGAATGCACAACTTTCAATGCATCAATGCAGTTATCGTGATTCACAAAAAATATATCTGGATGTATACTTTTTACAGGCCCGAAACTGAAGTTTCTCTATTCGTTTGTATTTGCCATTTGGTAGCCTTACATATGAAAAAGATAAAAGCTTCCGATTAGATTTTGTTTAGGCATTTAGTTTCAAAGCTCTTTCTTTATTAGTTAGTGATGGACATATTTTCCTCAGATTTGTAATATAATTGTTTATGTTCTACATAACTTTAGAAATTTTATTGGGATTAAGACTTGGTTGTTTGTTGTGCAGATTTTTAGAAACCTAGCAAATATTTTCTTTTGAGGGGAATTTTTTTTTGCTAGGTTTCTTAAAACCTAGCAAATATTATGAAACATCTAGAAGCAGGAATTTTAGTGTATTATTTCAACTTGTAATATTCTTTTAGCTAAGTTCAATTTTTTGGACTTTTGGCTCTGTTTGATAATTAGATACTCTCATACGTTCAAAATAATACAGAGACATGGATGTTTGCTAACTTAGGCGGTAAACTTTGTGGTCGGTGGAGTGAAATTAGATACACAGAGTCAAATGCAATCTATATTAGTACTGGAAGGCTCTTTCCCCCCTAGAAAGAATATTAGGTATATATATGATCGAATATTGAAAAAAGAGGTCAATAGCCTACTTTAAGCTCTGCACTTGATTCATTATAAGATTACTTGGAGAACTTGTACACCTTCAATGATAAAAGAATCTTCTTCAGCTTAGTGTACACTTTTCCAAACTTTTCAAATATAATTCATCTTAAAAGTTTGTTGTCTAAAAGAAATCACCCAAGCTTTTTTGGAGGACCTCATGGACAATGAGTCTATAAGTTGTCTCCGTTGGATGAAAACTATCCCAGAATATATATTTTGAGGCATCTTGACAGGTTCCAGGATCTAGTTTTGTACAAAGTACAGACACCTCTATATTTCCTGTTCCACAACATCCTCTATCTACTACTTCAAACCCTGAAATACAAAAAAATATAAAAAAAAAATGTGTTGAGATCTTTTGTACTTCATCTGTTTCTTTTTACTCGCTACACTTTGACTTTCACGCTTGCCTATGCACTACTTTGACTATTAATATCTTTAATTGTGTATTAGAGTAAAGTAATATATTGAGACGAATCCAACAACATATTACATTATAACATTTGATTTTATCTAATACTTTCTCCGTTCTTTTTCTATTGCAACAATGGGATTTGTACACTATTCACCCACCACCCTTTCACTATCGATTGTGATTTTTACGTAAAGAAAAATATTATCTTGTGGGGTCTTGTTAGATTCGTCTCGATATATAATTACAAAATATCATATTTTTATAATTTTTGCCAAAAAGTAATTAATAGTTAAAGTTGCATATTGGCAAGCGTGAAAACTCAATTGTTGCAAGACATTGCTACACCTACACAACTGTGAAAAATTGTAAATCAAGAACAAGACAAGAAGATTTTTTTTCTCCATCATCGCTCGCATTCTTGAGCTCAGGTTTCTAAATGTAAACTATTCATTGAGAGAGTTCTTTTCTACAGTAGGAAGAAAATCTAAAAAATGAATTAATTACAAAACTAACTAATTACAATTATTTATACTACAACTATTAAAAACAGAAAAAAAACAAACTGGTTGAAAACTAACTAACAAGTGTACTGAGGTGGCAGGAGGTATACTCAACACCCCCCCTCAAGCTAGGCAGGTGGTGTAAACATGCCAAGCTTGCCAAGAAGATCTTTAAACTGAGAAGAAGGCAAAACCTTTGTCAGAACATCAGCAAGCTGAGAAGAAGTAGGGAGATAGGTGAGTTGAAGAAGACCTTCCAAGACCTTTTCCCGAGTGAAATGGCAATCGATATCGATGTGCTTTGTGCGCTCATGGAAGACCGGGATTCTTCCCAATGTAGATGTGCGGATCGGTTATCACAATGAAGGGTAACGGGTTTCAAATCCAAAACATCCAACTCTTCCAAAAGTCGGACCATCCAAGAAACTTCAGCTGCTGCACTTGCCATAGCCCTGTACTCAGCTTCAGAGGATGATTTAGAAACTGTGGCTTGCTTCTTGGACTTCCAACTGATGGGAGAGTTGCCTAACAGAAGCACGTAACCAGTGACTGATCTTCTGGAATCGGGACATGCAGCCCAATCAGAGTCGGAATATGCTTGTAAAGTGAGATGAGGAGATGCTTGCAGCAAGATTCCTTGACCCTCAGTATGGGCAACATATCGAAGAGTATGAAGTAAAGCATCCATGTGAGGAGTTCTTGGACTATGCATGAATTGGCTGAGATTTTGGACTGTGAAGGATAAATCAGGCCGAGTATTGGTGAGAAAGTTTAGCTTACCAACTAAACTTCTATATAGAGAAGCATCGGGCAACAAATCTCCTTGATCAGCATGAAGTTTCGTGTTTACGGGAAGAGGTGTGGGCTGCTGATTTATAATGAGTGATCCCAGATTCAAGAAGAAGCTCTTTTGTAAACTTCTTTTGAGTTAAAGCAATCCCTTCAGGCAAATAACTGATCTCCAAGCCCAAAAAAAAACTCAATCTGCCCAAATCTTTAATACTGAAGGTATCATGTAAGTGTTGCTTTAAAGAAGTGATAGTAGAGATATCATTCCCGTAAGAATGATATCATCTACGTAAAACAAAGACCAAAGTGAGATGAGAGCCTTCCCTTTTTATAAAGAGAGAATAGTCATTCTTGCTTTGGTGAAAGCCTTGATGATTTAGTTCAACAACAAGCTTTGCAAACCATTGGCGGCTAGCTTGTTTTAAGCCATACAGGGACTTTTTAAGCCTGCAAACTTGGTTAGTAGAATGAGTAACACCTTCAGGAACACGCATGTACACTTCTTCATGGAGATCCCCATGAAGGAATGCATTATTAACATCCAATTGAAACAATGACCAACCTTTATGAGCAGCTAAAGCAATAATGGCTCTAACAGTAGCCATCTTGACCACGGGAGAAAAAGTTTCCTCGTAGTCAATGCCAAATTTCTGATTATAACCCTTGGCAACTAGGCGAGCTTTATATCTTTCAACACTCCCATCTGCTTTCAATTTAATTTTGAATACCCACTTGCAACCAATAGGCTTTTTACCATGAGGAAGGGTAACTATATCCCAAGTATTGTTAGAAGTGAGAGCATTCAATTCTATGTTCATGGCCTCTACCCATTTAGGATCTAAAGAAGCTTTTGTGTATGAAGAAGGTTCTGTGAGAGAGCTAGACTTGGCTATGAGACCTTTGAAAGAATCTGGTATAGTATTGAAACTGACCACATTGCACCAGTGAGAAGATGTGGCAGCAGAATTACATACATAGTCAGATAACCAGGAAGGAGGATGATGAGACCTAGAAGAATGTCTTGCAGGAGGTTGTGGAGAAAAAAGAGGGGTAAGATCATGAATATTAGACAAAAGAGGAGAAGGTGAAGGAGAAGAGGAAGGTGATGATGATGTTGTGTTTGATGTAGAAGGTAAAGAAGGGGAAGGTGAAAGTAATGTGGAGGTGGAAGAAGTAGGTATGGGAAAGAGATAATCATCAAAAGGATCATTGAAAATGTGAGATTGATTACTGGCAGGTAAGAAGAAATTGAAAGGTGATTTGGGAGAGGTGGAAGATATGTGAAATGGAAAATGTGTCTCATGAAAGACAACATCTCTAGAAACTGTAATAGTGTGAGTAGCAAGGTGGAGGACTTTATAACCCTTCTGGCTAGGAGGATATCCAATAAAGACACAAGCATCAGCCTTGGGGTCAAACTTTGTTCTGTGAACTTTAGATGTGGAGACGTAACACAAACAACCAAAAGTTCTAATGTGAGATAGGGAAGGAGGAGTATGATGTAATAATTCATAGGGAGAAGCATTACGAAGAATCTGAAGAGGCATTCTATTGATTAAGTATATGGCACATAAAACAGATTCACCCCAAAACTTAACAGGCAGTTTAGATTGGAAAAACAAAGCCCTAGATGTCTCAAGCAAATGTCTATGTTTGCGCTCAACTACACCATTTTGTTGTGGTGTGTCAGAACAACTAGTTTGATGTGCTATTCCATGCCTTTTATACAAAACAAGAGCTCTACCTTCACATAGCTCCTTAGCATTGTCACTCCTAATGCATTTAACAAGCACATCAAATTGAGTCTTGACAAACATAAGAAAATTTTCCAAGATATCCACAGATTCAGATTTATGTTTCAAGAGGTGCACCCAAGTATATCTACTGTAATCATCTACTATCGTAAGGAACATATTGCAACCAGTATGAGAGTAGGAGACTTATAAGGTCCCCATACATCAATATGTATCATCCGAAAACATGTCAAGTTTTTATTTCCTTTGGTAGGAAAAGGCAAACCTACTTTGTTTAGCACTAGGACATATCTGGCATATAGTATCAACTAAACATCTATCAAAAACATCAGGAAGCACATGTTTTATTTGACTGAATGGTAAATGTCCTAGTCTAAGATGCCACAGCTTAGCAGAATCAGATCGAGAAGAAAGAGCACAAGAACCATTTTTAGAAGAATCACCAGCATGTAGACTGTCATCAACATAGAAGAGCCCTGACTTCAATTTACCAAGAGCTATTTCCTTTTTCAAGGAGGGCTCCTGTAGAACACATGAATCAAATGTGAATGTCACATTACAATGCATATCAGCACAGAGTTTAGGAACAGAGATGAGATTAAAGTGAAAATCAGGCACATATAACACATCTTGTAAAGTTATATGAGAATTTAACTTCACCAACCCAATATGAGTGACTGGGATTTTTCTACCATCAGGGACAGTAATAGAATTATCTTCATGTTGTAGTGGTTTGTATGAGACAAATAAGGATAAATCATGACAAATGTGGTCTGTGGCACCACTGTCAATGATCCATCCTTTGTGAAAATGAGAGAACAAGCATATTTTACCTGCAAAATATGCACTGGCTGAAGCATTCGCTTCTGTAGAAGGCAAAGAAGCAACTTCTGGTGTCTGTGATTTGCCAAGAATATTCAGAAGTTGTGTGTATTGTTCCTTTGTAAAACTGGGAGTAACGAGATCAGAAGAGATATCATTGTTCTCATCTCCTTGCACTAGATGAGCAAACCTTCTTTGATGAGAACCTTTGTTGTCTGAAGGAAAACCATGGATCTTAAAGCACCTATCCATTGTATGACCACTCATTTTGCGAAATTCAAAAAAAAAGTGAGTTTCTTTTGTTGCCTGTAAGTTGTCTTCCATTGTATCTATCATTATTCCATTGTAACTTTTGAGAAGAATTATAACCAGTGTAAGTTCCACCAGCAGCAGAACCTGAACCAACAGGAGGTTTATAAACTCTATGATCTGAAAACTTTCGTCTATCAGCCCCAAAAGCCATGCTCTCTGAATGACTAATTTCACTCAGCTTCTTATGTTTCTCCTCTTGCTGAATGATTCTATAAGCTTGAGGTATAGTAGGAAGAGGTTGCATCATCAACACATTACTCCTAACTTGCTTGTATCCATCTTTAAGTTTCATCAGAAACTGTAAAAGTCGCTGGTCTTGTTGAATTTTGAGAAACTTAGAAGTGAGGGAACAAGAACAACCACCACACTCACAGCTAGGAAGGGGATTAAGATCATCTAGATGATCCCACAACACTTTCATTTTTGTGAAATATTCAGCCCACTTGTCATCGGCTTGTTCCAAGGTTGATATGTCTTCTTGAATGCTAAACATTTCGGTATTTGAAGCTTGACCATAACGTTCCTCAAGGTCGACCCATATCTCTCTAGCAGTCTTGAAGAAGAAGACACTCTTGGCAGTCATAGGACCTAGAACACTCAGAATCCAACCTATCACCAAGTCATTGCATCTCACCCAGGCCTTAAACGTTGGATTTGTAATAGAAGGTTTAGGAAGTGTTCCATCGACGAAACTCATCTTATTCTTCGTGGACAAGCCTATAACCATACACCTTTTCCAAGAGGCATAATTCTCGCCATCAAAAACTTGTAAACGAATTTTTGGCTAGAATTTTGATTAGGATGAATATAATATGGAGTTCTAGGATCTTGATTAAGTTCTAAGGTTCTAGAAGAGTTGTCAAAGTTTCGTTCGGAATTATGTTGAACATCCTCGTATTTCGCTCAACATTTGCCATATCTCAATTACGAGACAAGCGAGATGATGACAAATTTCGATGAAAAAATTGACCTAATTTTAGTTTCAATCAACTTGACCACAATTTCGAGCAATTAAACCACAATTCCGAGCAACCAGACCACAATGTCGAGCAATCAAACCACAGTTCTTCAAAGATATTATCCACAATGAACAGATTTCAACCTCAGATTCACAATTTCAACGAATTCAACCAGAATCAACAATCGCAAACCAAACAGACTATAATGGCGAAGAACAACAATCGCAAACCAGAAACGACGTAAGATAAATTGCAAGGAGAATTAAAACAGATTAACGAAGAAATCGCGAGAAAGCTCGAGCTGCAACAATGGCGAAACTCGAAATTCAGTAACAATGGCGAAAAAGAAACAACAAGAAGAAGGATGAAAAATACCAGAAAAGATTGCGGAAGTTTTAGGTCAGAATCGAATAGCATCTGATACCATGTGAAAAATTGTAAATCAAGAACAAGACAAGAAGATTTTTTTTCTCCATCATCGCTCGCATTCTTGAGCTCAGGTTTCTAAATGTAAACTATTCATTGAGAGAGTTCTTTTCTACAGTAGGAAGAAAATCTAAAAAATGAATTAATTACAAAACTAACTAATTACAATTATTTATACTACAACTATTAAAAACAGAAAAAAAACAAACTGGTTGAAAACTAACTAACAAGTGTACTGAGGTGGCAGGAGGTATACTCAACAACAACCCACTACTAATAGAGCATTAAAAAAATATTAATTATGTTGAATTGGATTCCATTACCACAACCCTCAACAAGTCTTTATTAATGGTGGGTAGTCTACCCAATGGGTAGACAAAGTTTTTTCCATTGTTGTAATAGAAGAAGAACGGAGGAAGTAGTAAATAATGCATGGTCAAACCTTATAGATGAATAGTGAGATTTTCAAAGTGCAGCGAGTAATTCAAATGGAGAAAATATATGTAAACATGAACTGTTTATTTGATAGGTAAAAGAGTTAAATATATACCTGATTGAGAAGGGTTGTTGATGAGATTGAGCAATGGTTTATAGATGTCAAGGTACACAATTCTAGATTTTGCAAGCTTTTGGTTGAGATAAGCTAGCTCAAAAGAGAGCTTGTTGTTGAAAAGAATGGAAGCTTGGTTTTCCTCTTCTGCGCAAGCTCTTAACAGACCACCATGCAGCAACCTTTGTGAAGGTAGACAACGGCAGGGGGGTGCATTGATTACGCCTATTCTTCTTGCCCCTAAAGCATATAATTCCTAAAAATCCCAATTATATAATCAAAGTTAAGATTTCTCAAGAATTGCGAGAATTGCCAATAATGTTTCAAGAATTATAAAAGCCTTATGTATCAGAATCGACCGAAAACGGATCATATTACTTGAACAGTTATTACGTTCATCCAGTATATGCTCTTATTAGTGATGTGACAATAATATAAGAAAGAAAGAAATTAAGAAATGTTTATCTTTTACATCAATCCCTGAAATTGATGCCACACCATTTGAGAGAAAGTATGTGCGCCTAATAAGTTGCACCCACGGTTTGTAGCAAGTTGATTAGTTATTAGTTATACTCCTTCCGCTTCTTTTTGTTCTTTCTGTTACTGATCTTTTCGAGAGACATACAAAAAGGTCAAAGTAAGAAGAACATTTGAAACAAAGAGAGTATAAGTCAAAGCCGCATTATAAAAGTATGTAGTGAAGGTTGTCCAAGATTATGTTTTGTCGGTAGAGAATGAAGCTTATTACCCATTACAATTGTCGTATGCTATATACAGAAGAGTGTTTTATACAAAAGTCAATCGTTACAGTATAATAGGCTTTTGTATTTACCTGCACAAAGGATGATGCCCAATTAACCATTAAATCAGTATAAGTGGAGATATTGTACTGAAGTCTTGTGATTGGTGAACCGAAAAAATTGTTAGTTATGTCATTACTTCCAGTACAAACTAGGTACAAGCTTTGGGAGATGATGGTTGATGTCGTGCTTTCTCCAACTGTAGTCTCGAGCTTGTTTATGTACCCTTTGAACAACTTCAATTGATCTTCTAATGACAATACATTCTGCATTGACAACAGTAAATATAAGATACTAATCTATTGATAATATTTCTCCTATAATAGTATATGAAACACTTGTAATAGTTATAAAGAATGAGGGGCTCTCCTATATACTGTTACAGGTGTATTAAAAGACAAAAAACGCCTAACTATTACTTCATAGAATAGTTAGTATTGATCATTGACAGCATTTAAGAAGTCGTACCAACTATCTTAAGACAAATTCAATGTCGATTCCACTCTTAGCTTTTCTTCTATCTTTTTACATTAATTTTTCAATACCCCTAGCTATATATGTCGTTCAATATACATGCTACTTAATATATTACTAAAACGGTCGGTGGATTTAATAACTTTTGTGAATTAAAAGAGCCGATCCCGCCATGAATATTTTTCCGTTTGTTATGCTCTATAAATCTCAAAACAAATGATTAAAATTTGAAGAATTGAGAGAGAGAGACCTCTAATTTTGCCGAAGAAGGATCATAACCGGAAACACCAGATGCGAAGCTGACACCAGTAAGAAGGTCACTGATTTGTAGATTTGGATCCAGATATGGAGGCACAAGCTCTTTTATTCCTAACTCTTCAGCTACAATATTATCATATCAACTTAGTTTTATGCAAAATATGAGAATTTTTTCCTTGAATAATGCAAAATGGGGTTTTAATTCCCGAAATATGTTGAAAGGAAAATTAATTCCCTGCGTACCGTCCACGTAGGACGGCACGCGAGAAAATGTTTTTTTTTTTTTTATCCCAGGTAAACCGCTACTTGAAGTAGCGGTTTATTTAAATTAAACCGCTACTTCAAGTAGCGGTTTATATATATTAACCGCTACTTGAAGTAGCGGTTTATGCATGTAAACCGCTACTTGAAGTAGCGGTTTATGTGGTCAACACCTTCCCCACACTCACACTCTATAATATGTAAACCGCTACTTGAGATAGCGGTTTATGAGAAAAAAAAAGACCTCTCATTGTTGCTTCCCCATAACTGGCCCAAATGCCAGAAACATAAAAAAAAAAAAGCTTTCCAACCTACAATTTCAACACCAAATTCCATCCAAGTCCATACAAAGTCTATGCACACATCAATCACCAAACACCAAGTTCATCCACATTCACATTTATCCAATAAGTAAGATTAAGAAAATATGTCAATCACAAACGAAGTTTAATATTTAACATAGTGTTAACGAACTATACAAACAACAAATGAAAGTGCTAAGACCCCCTCTTCTTCTTTTGATAAGGTCTAGATGAACTAGGTGTGGTCTCACTAGACTCTCTGCAATGGCATGAAGAGAAGATGGAGTGGTGGCAGAACCGGCGTCGGTAGGTCCTCGACGGACGGAGGCGAAAGCAAGGTGCTTGTGGTAGATGTATGGGCAGCGAGACATAGAAGGTGTAGAAGTCGAAGTATGTACGAGAGGTAGGCACGCCCGTAAGATGTGGCCATGTCCAGGCTCGGCTAAGCTGCATCAATACACACGGTCCCCTCATGGTGCTCGCAATGTTCGTGCAAACAACCGGCGCCCCATATCTCGGAGGCAATGACTCGGCGACCTCTAGTACGGTCTTTGCACCTATGAGCAACATCAGATAAAGTATGTGCCTGCTTGCTCCAGGTACCACAAAACCGCTACTTGAAGTAGCGGTTAACCTTATTAACCGCTACTTCGGGTAGCGGTTTTATTTTTAATAACCGCTACTTGAAGTAGCGGTTTATAGTGCGTTAACCGCTACTTCAAGTAGCTGATTTCACTTAAGTAAAGAAAAAAAAATTTCTCGCGTGCCGTCCTACGTGGACGGTACGCAGGGAATTAATTTCCCTTTCAACATATTTCGGGAATTAAAACCCCATTTTGCATTATTCAAGGAAAAAAATATGATAAAGTACTAATCAATAAATAATTTTACAAAAATCTACTTGGTATTGCATATGCATAGTTATAGATACCAACTACAAATTAGATAGTAATATCAGCCTTTTGCCATGCAAATAGACAAACAAATTTTCTGTATACCTTTCTTCTTTCTTTTTTATTCTTGGAAAATGATAGACGATGTTGTGTACATAGGTAAAGGAAAATATTATATTAGAGTCAATTAGACCTCAATCCTCGTGGTTTCTTGGGTTAGTTTTTATATGCCGGACACTTGAGAAAAAAACAAAAAAGTATGGGGATCCCGAACCCCAAATATCCTCACTACGCACGTCTCTAGGATTTTTATAGGAGTCTTACCAAATGAGTCAAAACTTACTTAATACATAGTATGATAGTAAGATACACCATTGTGTGCATTCACCATACACTTTTTTGCTCACTTGCTCATTAGACAACTTTTTAATCACCTAATGAGCAAGAAAATTGTTTTAGGTGTACCATGCTCACGAAACATATTTAGATGTATGATAATAGATTTATAGTTGTATCATGTATGTCCTTAGATAGCTAGTTATGCAGTTTCCGGTTTTTCTATGCCATAATTTTCTAATTACAATTTAACATATGCCGATAAATAAACTAAACAAACCGATTAGTGTTAATAATCTCTAATGAAGGGTATATATATACTTTATACTTGTGCTATTTTAGATACATTATATTCCTTAACTATGTCTTCATACTAGACAGAGGCCACCAAGCTGCTTGGTGGAGTGGCTCGTGGGGAACTCACTTGTGACATTGAGGTTCTGAAGTTCGATCCCCACTCTACTTGTCTTGGGAGTAGGGATTAGCTTTATCCCCCTCTACTCAACGATTGACATGTAGTCAAGAATTTGGTGGCCTGCGAGAGGTGTTGGTCCAGTAGGATCCTTCTTCTTACCAAAGGGGTTCCCAGTGGGGCCCCCAAAAAAAGAAGAAAAATACTAGACAGAGGCCGCGATGAAAGTTAAAAATTGAAGCTCAACTTCTTAAGGTTTTTCTTTTGAGGGATCACTGCTGAGGTTCATAATAAGCCACGTACACGCAAAATAAATTAGACTACTTGGTGTAACATTATTATTGCCGTAAGCCCGTAACTAGGGCTGACAGTGGGTAGGGTATGGATAAGGTAAGGCTAGACCCTTATCTATACCCTAATTTTTGGATGTAGACCCATACCCTACCCACGCCATGTAGGGTAAACTTTTTAGGACCGCTACCCGTATATGTAGGGTTCGATTGGGTATGGGTAGGGTCTAGGGTTCGAATGGGTCCAATACAAAAAAAAATCCCGCTTATATTTTCACGTGTATATATAATTGTTAAGCACAATTCAACATACAAAACTGTCAATTAGCACACAAAATATCATATTACATAGGAATACATAGTTTTTTCACATCCTAAAAGTCTCATACATCTGAATATGAATTAATACAGAAAATAGTTAAGAGCAAGAGAATGAAATACTGGTAAGATGAGACTGTGAGAGTACAACTAAGGGATTGAGGGTCTTATTTTGACTGGAAGGGTTTCTTATATTTGTTATATATTAAATTTATATACTTCCTCCGTTCTGAAATAAGTGAAACACTTCTCTCAAAGAGAGAAGTGTTTCACTTATTTCAGAACGGATGAAGTATTTATTTTAAATTAAAAAGTAAGAAATATATATTTTAGTTTGGGCGGGTCTATGGGTAGGGTCTGGGTATTTGAGAAGTGGACCCTTACCCTACCCTTTACCCGATAGTGTCAAGACCCATACGGCATACCCATACCCTACCCTTATCCATAAGGTCCAAAAAATAAAGACCCATACCCTTCAATTAGGGTAGGGTCTGGGCGGGTACGATTAGGGGCCTGGACCCATTACCATCTCTACCCGTAACAGGTGTATGACTGTATGTTTATGTGGTGCAACTTAAAAGAGGTTCTACAAAAATATCCTCCTGCCCAATTAAAGCCCAGCTACTTCGCAATAATTGTAGAAGTTGTAGGAGGATAACTAGTAACCCAGTTTTATTTTTTCTACCTTTCTTGATAGAGCATATATGTGTGGATTTTGCAAGATTTGATTTGTGGAAGTTAAACTTTACAAATTTCAACCAAATAAAGCAATTTAGCATGATAATTTCAACTCTTATCCATCTTTTCAAAATAATACCAACTTTGGATTATTTAGGAATCAAACAACTTCTATGGGACATTCTCTACATAATCAAAATTATTGTTGTTTCTCTTACCTTCGTTGATGCATTTTGGATATATATATATAGTATATAGGAAAATTTACAAATAGGATTGTTTGAGAAATTATCTTGAAGCTGCGATTATTGCAAGATAATCAAGAGTTGAGATTATTTTTTGTATTTGGGTGAATTTGTGAAAGTTGGAAGTGTACACAACACATTTTCCTATAAAATATCATGCATGTGGAATCGTGTTAAATTCATCGCAATATATAATTTCAAAATAGTAATTTCTATAGTTTATTAATAAATAATTAAAAAAGATTAATGATCAAAATTATACGTTCGATACCATATAAAATGAATCATACAACTAAGGAAAACGAAATAAGTAAGTATTTCCCTAAGATTGAGTAAATAACACTCCTAAGTCCTAACTATGACCAAGATTTACTCCAAATGATTGAAAACTAACTATTTTTAGTATAGTTTAGTCCGACAACTTTGGACTGGATTTGATTTTAGACTTTGCCTATTACACTTACCCCCCTAACTTTGTGAAATAATTAGGAAAAAGTGTGGCGTTCCAACTGATCATGGAGTAAACAACACCCCAACTTAATTAAGTGAAGATAGAATATTACCATAGAAATCACTTGATCAGTCTCATAAATTAAACTATAAAGTAGTAGTATATGGGTTATGGGCCAAATGGCGCATTCTCTTGGCATAAAACTATTAACCGAAGCGAACCGAATCAACCGAACCGACCCGGATCCGAAGCCGAACGGCCGAATTAAATTATAACTAATTAATAGTAATGATTATCATTTAGGAACCGAAGCGAGCGAGCGAACGGGCGAAAATAAGCTGGGGAGAACAGAGTTGATGAAAAAGCGAGGAAGGGAAAATAAAAAACAAAATAGAATATTACCAAAGAAATCAGAAGGGACCTTGCCATTGCTGTATCTTCCGGTAGGTATACCTCCAGGGAAGTCCCTACCATAAGGTAGGAAATTGGCTTTACCAATAGTAGCAAGGTAGTTGTTGTTTCCTGGATCCACAATTGAATCTCCAAAAACTAAAAGGGCTGGTACGTCTTCTTTTTTTTCAGGGTTTATTATGGCATGTCCATGTATGTGCAAGTATGAGGCCATGACTATGTAATAAACCACAATATTAATGAGTTTTGAATAAGATATGGATTCATTTCCCAAGAAACATTTCATCTCTGATCTCTTTCTCATCTCTTCACTCCCTTGTCTCTTAACTCCTATTTCCCAAGAAAGGCATGGAGTTCTACGAGAGTGGAGCAAGCACAAATATATATTCACACACTCATAGATCTGACCAATTTTTACCCGATTCAAAATCGACCCGAAAATGACCGGATAAAACTGGGTCTTGAACAATAAATTAGGATTCGTGACCCAAAAATAACTGAACTCGAAGAAACCGAATATAAGTGGGTCAAATCTGAGCGGACTTGAAACTAACTTGTCCGATTGCGTGTCCGAATTTCATTTTACAAAATTCAATAATTTTTCCGAAAGTATCTTGGAATAACATTTAATGAAGGCACTCTCCAATGTATGTGCCACGTGACACTCTTCTCAAGCTTCTAATACAAAAATATTAACAATGTCTAGATACTAGGTTTCGAACACATGACCTTTGAAATGAAATGTGAGTGTTTTACCACCAATCCACTACAATTTCAATGTTTAATGTTTCAAAGTAAAATATAATAAAGTCTTACAATTATATGTAATTATAACGACATAGACAAGTTTATTGATCTCTAATACTTTTATTAAGGTGATAACATTCTCTTACCCCAATTCCATTGAAATTGTTATTTTAATCCCCAATACCTTAGAAGTTTTTTTCAAAACAACTTACCATGCCATAATGTCTATCTTTCAATTTCGCACTAGACAGAAAATTACAAAAAGCTAATAGAATCAATTATGAAAGTTATGAATAATAATATATTTGATAATTGTAACTGACCCGGGCATCACCCGAGCCAAAATACTAGTTACTATTAAAGCCCCGTCACTTATTTAATTAATTTATTGAAACGTATTAGTCAAATAAGTGGGCATACATGTACACATCGAGGATGGAACAAATGATTTTGCTTTTAACAATAGAGTCAATAATAAATTTTTTTAACTACCTTTTTTATATCATGTTTTTATATACAACTTTTGATTACTAAATTGGTTTTGCTACCTTTTAACAGATTTCGTCCAACAACAATCTGTTAGTTGCGCACACATATGATTTCTCCCTATTTCTTTCCGATTATGCCTTGATTGTGATGCTTATAACCCCTTTCTTTCTTCTTCAACTATAATTTCGCTTGTATTATCTTCAAACAATCTCCAAAAACGTTGCATTGAGAATTTGTTGCAAATTTTCGTTACATTCTAGGAGAAGATAATCAGTCAATTCCAACCAATCAAGATAAGATTTTAATTTAATTTTGTGGATTAGGATTATTAGAACATTGGGAAATTAGTAAATTAAGGGTATTAGCTACCAGGGCTTCTAATTAACACTAAATTGTGCCTAATTGCATGAACAAAATTAATATTTTGATTTATTTTTCTTCTTTGTAGTGTAATGTCTTCCTCCCCCACTCTTTTTCTTCATCCAACTAAAATTGGACGGAAACATCACACTACATTAAAAAACGAATCATAGCTGCTATATTTCTGCTCAACATATATCTGATTAAGTATAATTAAATTTAAATTGAATGCCCTAATATTAAAAATATTAAAAAAAACCCTAATTTCTCAAGAATCCTAAATTCTGAAATTGAAACGTAAATTTTACCCTGAGTGGCTAACATTGGCAAAGAACCTCACGTCATAATGCAGCAAAATGTTAATCTAAACCCCTAATTCGTGTTTTTGAAGATTAAATTGAATTTTTTATTTCAACAAATTGTCTCTAAAATTGGATGAAAGGGTTTAGTTGTAGATAAATCGAGAGGGAGATGTATGAAAATATGGGGAAAAACGAGTATGGACCCCACATGATTGTATGGAATATGTAAAAAGGTAGGAAAATTAATAATTTAGAAACAAAAAAGGTACTTAAATCTACTAAAATAAAAATAAGAAAGGTAGTTAAAACAAAATTCTCTATAATTAATAATGCAATCCGTCTTGCATGGACCCGGTTCACATTAAAAATAGTGTGGACCAGGCCCAGACACGTGACCCGGTACACAGTACTCACTTTCACTTTCTAAAAATGCGCGATTTTCTCTCTCTTCAGTATTTCCAAAATCCGCGATTTTCTCTCTCTTCAATATTTCCAAAAACCAAAGATTATATCGCTATAAAATTTCTGCAAATTATTTTCTCTGTTCATTCAAATTATTTCTCAATTTCATACGAAACCTAAATTTACGTACATCTCATTCAGAATCAAATTATTGTTCTTCGACAATTTCCTATTCAATTGAACAACTACGACAAATTCATGGAAAATTCGTCTTTAATGGATCAAACAGATCTCAATCAGAGTATTGTAGCATGTAATATAGACGAACAGCATCACAATTCAATCCAAAATGAGCATCGAGATCCACTCGTAATAGATCTCAATAATACACCAAGTGTTGAAGGTAACAGCATCGAAGTCAATAATTTCATTTGTTAATTTCATTTGTTTGATTCAGCAAAACACTAACACTATAATTTTATGTAGATAATGTGGTGCTGTTTCATGATGAGCTAGAAAATCAAGTTGATGAGCAATATGTTGTAGTATCAATTGATGAATCTAATTCAGCTGTCATTCCAGGTAAATAGTTACACTATATGATATAGTGTATGTGAGTAAAGCATAAATAGTTACACTATATCATACGTACATACACTATATCATAGATAGGTACACTATATTATAAATAGGTACACTATATTAGATGTAGAAAATATTTACTTAAACGCATTACAAAAATGGACTAAAATTCACAAATACACTATATCACACACCCATACACTATATCAAAAATAGATACACTATATCATATATACATACACTATAACAAAAGTGACAAAAATATCGGTTACACCGTCACGTACTTTCACTATATCATACATGGGTACACTATATCATACATACGTACACTATATCATATATAAATACACTATATCATATATAAATACACTATACCACACGAAATACACTATAGAATATAACAAAAATATTGCGTCTTGTGAAACACAAAAATGGACTAAAATTCACAAATATACTATATCATAAATAGATACACTATATCATAAATAGATACACTATATCATATAGGAACAAACTAGTAGATATAGAAAATATTTACTTAAACGCATTACGAAACATACACTATATCATACATAAATACACTATATCATAAATAGATACACTATACCACACGAAATACACTATAGAATATAACAAAAATATTGCGTACGGGTTCAAAAAATACACTATAGAATATAACAAAAATACACTATAGAATATATCAAACACCCATGCACTATATCATAAATAGATACACTATATCATATATACATAGACTATAATAAAAGTGACAAAAATATCTTTGTTCTTTTATAACGGAGTTCAATCGAACAATCACTCGAATATTATTCATGAAATTGGAGGAGTTTTACTTGGTCAAGTAAGACCAACATTGGATGATATACATGAGCTATATTGTCGGCATCTTTGCTATAGTAGGGTTCGGTGTTAGAAAATCCAAAAATAGAAAAAAAGAAGGGACATCGGTTGTGCATCAAAAGTACTACGTATGCTCGCTCAAGGGAAAAGAAATACCAAAATCAAAGAAAAACGGGGAGAGAATAATACGGATATAATGATACAAGACAAAGAATTCAAAGAAACAGAGGACAAGAAGAGTTATGATCACAAGAATCGAATGTCCCGCTCCGATTAGAGCAAGGATGAACCACGACGGACACTATGAGATTGTGCGGCATGTTATAAAACACAATCATCCACTTACAAGACAACCACTAAATTACCTTCATAGATCCGAGCGTCGGATGAGTGATCCAAAGAAAGAAACCATACAAGCTATGCAAGAGTGTGGATCGAGACCGATAGATTCATTCAAATACATGAGTACGAAGCGGGTGGTGAAGATGTATTGGGTCATTCCATGAAAGACCACTTCAACCGCCGTTATAGGCTCAAAATAAAACCAATTGATGGAAGGGATTCACAAAATGTTGTTGATAACCTTTATGAGCGGATGCAAACGAGATAGTAACTTCTTCTTTAGAGTAAGATTGAATGATGAAGGAAAGGTTTGTTGCTTGTTTTGGAGAGACTCTATGATGCTTGAGGACTATACAATATTTGGAGATGTTATGGTTTTTGATACTACATATAGGACAAACAAGTATAATCTTATTTGTGCACCATTTGTAGGAATTAATAACCCATTGGAAAAACACAATGTTTGCATGTGCATTTCTTGCGAGATGAAACAATACCATCATTTGAATGGGTTTTTGAAACATTCAAAAAGTCTATGAAAGGTAAATGTCCAATAACTATATTCGGCGACCAAGATCTCGCAATTGCGGGAGCAATAAAAAAGGTACTCATGTTTATGTGACATTTGCACAACTTACGTTATGTACTATTGCAAGAGCAATAGATATTACTTGAAAAACTAACTAAATGAACTCATTGACGAGGCTTTCCCAACCTCAAGACCCGGGCTATGTTTATGGCATTTGAGTCAAAATGCAAATCAACAATTTGGATTGATGAATGCGAGATAAGGAATTCAAGAACATTTTTCACAAGTGTCTGAGTGGTTGCATTACAACAACAGAATTTGAACAAACTTGGAGCACAATGACCAAAAAATACAAACTAGAAGATGATCGTTGGTTCAAGAGATTGTATAGTTTGAAAGAAAAATGGTGTACAGCATTTAGCAAAGACTTCTTCTCTGCTGGAATACTATCTTCACAGAGAAGTGAAAGCACAAATCATCTTTGTTGGGTTTAAGGCAAACAAAACCACTAGCTTGACCGACTTTTTTTCAATATTCCAACAGACTGTAATAAGGTGGAGAAGACGGGGAAGAAAGGGACGATTTTAATTGTACAAAGGGAATACCAAAATCGGATCTCTGCATGAGTCCACTATTAAAACATGCGGCTTCACGGTACACACATACTCTTTTCCGAGATTTCGAGGAAGAATTCAAACATGCAATGGCAAGTGCAATTGAACTAGTTGGTACACAAGGAAACATTCGACATACGAGTTTTCCTCAATGGCATTGATGGTTCTTCTCAACAAGTAACCTTCAATTACCCAGAGAAGACAATTGAGTGTGGATGCAGAAATTTTGAAGAATCAGGTTGGTTGTGCTTTCATGCCATAAGAGTTCTACACTTGCATTCTGTCCAAAAAATACCAGAGAAATACATATCATCAAGGTGGACAAGATTTGCAAAAAAGAAGTTTGGGAGAAATTTGATAATGAAAAGAGAGAAAAAGGAGAAGTAAACGACTTCACACCATGGAGGTTCGCACATGATAAGGAGGTATGTAAACACACTATACACCCAAACACAAAAATACATTATATCACACGAAGTACACTATATGATCTATGAACACACTATATCACATAGAAATCCACTATATGTTTGTCTAATACTATATCTACACTAGCACACAGAAGTACACTATATGATCTATGAACACACTATATCACATAGAAATCCACTATATGTTTTTCTAATACTATATCTACACTAGCACACAGAAGTACACTATATGATTTATGAACACACTATATCACATAGAAATCCACTATATGTTTGTCTAATACTATATATACACTAGCACACATAAGTACACTATATGATCTATAAACACACTATATCACATTGAAATCCACTATATGTTTGTCTAAATACTAACACATTCATGCCATAAGGTACTACAATCTCATATTAAAGAGCCACAGAATAGAACCCGACTAGAGCAGTGATAGAGGAAAGTTTCAAAAATACAAATTCAAAAGTTGAAGAAGTAATAAAGATGGAAGAAGCAAAAGCAGCAGCAGCAAAAGCTAGAGCTCATGAGAAAGCATTACAAGAAGCAGCTGCAGCATTACAAGCTAATGAAAGTCAAGAAAACAATACACAAGAATCGGTAGCAAGACCAACGGTTTTGGATCCGAGATAGAGCGATCACAAAAGGAAGAGACAATAAGCGAATAAAAGGACACTATGATTCATACAAGAAGGCATCAAAAAAAGGGAAAAAGAGACACAAGGAGTTTGGAAGCATAACTCCAAAAGAACATCTGTTCTAAAATACTTTACCAAGAGAACTATGCAATGTTTTTAATTATTTGAGTTTAAAATAAGAATTGTACACTATATGGTTATGTGCAATTTTTTTTTTTTTTTGAAAAGATATGGTTATGAAGTACATTATATAAATAAATTCTTATGAAAAAGCGTACGTAAACCCATTATATTTACACAAACCTTTGTGTAGCGTAATCCAATAAAAATCAAAACAAATTAGTAATTTGTAATACTCTGTATGTCAACAAGTAAAAATACACTATATCATATAGATTAACACTATATCATTGAAAACTACACTATATCAAAACAGGACATTACCTCTTTGTTAGATTACTAACACTTGTTTGTAAAATCAATCAAGACTACACAATTACATAAATATTGTTTGTAAAACTATTATATCAACACAAACCAACTGTCAACCCTAACCTACTATTAGATTAGTAACATCATTCAAATACATCAATATAGTTTTACTTTGCAAATTTGACGGTTAACTTTTTCCTTCCTGTCTTCTTCTTTCCATCCTCAACTTCTTTGTTCTTCTTCTCTTGCTGCATTTTCTGTCTCAACTCCTCTTCAATCCTTTTACTCTCTTGACTTTCTTCCTTTTATTTTCTTCAATAATAGCAACGAGTCTACGATCTCTTTGATCTGAATGATATCACCTTTTTGACAAGCTCACTTCTATTCTTATTCAAATCGGGATAAAATAATGCAACCACACAAGGAGACTCTTGCTGCTTTCCTTATCTTCTCCTGAAAATAAATTAAATAAGTAAGAAACTATAAAAAAAAAAAAAAAACTTAAATAGATAACTCAGTTCTAAATAATTATATTAAACTTACATCATTCAAATATGGGCATTCAAACTCTTCCGAGCCTTCAAAAAGTAGCATATGGACAAGTATATACACACCACAGTCCAAATCATATGCACCTTTTTTCCATCTTCCTTTGACTTCTGTCATTCCCCATAAACCCATATCATCACCTTGAGATTGTGGGATTTCATAATGTTGGAAAAGAATTGAAACTCCATCAGCAATGATTGAACTGAGAGTCTCCATCATTTTCTTATATTCCTTATCACCGTCCCAAATCTTATTATCAATATAAAAAACAGTCTTTTTGTTTGTGTCCAGCACAAACAGGACAAAATGATTAGCTCCTTTAAGCAAAATTGGGAAAAACACCTACAAAATGAATAGAAGTATAAACTCACTAGATGAGAATAAAAATAATTATATCATCACATAATAATATAAAAAATAATAACACTATATCATAAAGAAACACACTATTTGATATACAGACACACTATATCACATATAAATCCACTATATGTTTGTATAGTACTGTATCATAAGGAAATACACTATATCATAAAGAAATACACTATATGATATACAGACACACTATATCACATATAAATCCACTATATGTTTGTCAATTTATACTATCATAAAGAAACACACTATATCATAAACAAAAGCCACTATATGATACCAAAAAGCACTATATCATATACAAACCCACTATATATTTGTCAATTTATACTAAGAAATGCTTTCATCATAATTTCAAAAACAAATTTGTCTTACCAATTCAACACCAGCATCCAGTTTTGAAATGTTATTCAAGTCTTGAATTTGAAACTTCCAACATGTTATCAAATCATCAATGCGTTTAGCATCAGTTTCATTTTCAAGCACATGCAATAATGCAGACTGCAACATAAGAGCTCATATTATCAATAAATAAATAATGCTGGCAAAGATAAAGAATTCAGCACCATAAAAATATATTAGAAAAAGTCCTTACACTCTGAGAAGAAGTAAAGTAAAACTTTTTTGGAGGAGAAGAGAGACTGAGTTCATTCATATTCATCATTCTTGCCCAATTATCTATAACTGATTCAAACATCTCAGTCTCTGTAGCAACCGTCCAAATCTCACTCCGAGGTATAGAGAAGAACACTTCATCCAGCTGAAAGATCTCTTCACTGCAACGAGCAACCAAATTTTAAGCATATTTTCAATAAAAACAATACATTAAACAAATTTCATTCAAAAATTTACCTCCCATCTAAAGGATGTTGATTTTCAGAACAATAATCAACAGCCTCCCTTAAAAATATTGGGAGATCTTGCATCACATCTTCAAAATCTTTCATCATCTTTGAAAGATGAGTGAAAGGACCCTCAACTGCATATTCATCCAGCCTTAGAGTTGACTTGGCTGGACCCCTAGACAAAGCATTTTGGAAAACAGTCCATGTATTCTCCTCCACGGACATGTCCTCGCTTGCATCATAAAAAACGTTGTTGACAACGTTCTGGATGATGTCATTTGTCTTCTGACTCATTTGAGTCACTATAAAGCTAGGGAAAGCAGTAGTACAAGGATTAGACACCTCTTCCCAACCAGCTGGCAAATCCTTCACAGCATATGCAATCGATGCCATTTCATCAAAGTACTTCTGATAAATTGAACTTGACAAAATTTTGTCAAGATCATCTTGGGAAGGATTATCAGAAGGAGGATTGCTAGCCACATAAGAGTCCTTCAAACTCTTTAAAGCATCTATGTGGCAATGAGAGACAGCTTCCAAATCCCTCTTCCACAGCAACCACATAGCATGAAGCTCCTACAAAAATCAAAACAAATTACTAAATTGTAATAGTCTATCAAAACAAGACTAACTATATGAAAATAACACCAACTATATGAAAATAACACTATATTAAAACGGCACATTATTCAATTTTTACAAGGAACTATATCAAATATTAAAACCACACACTATACCACATACATACACTATATCATATAGACCAACACTATATCAGTCTGAAATACACTATATTAAATTATTCTAAATTTTTACACTATAAGTAACACACTACAGTACACACTATATCACATACAATACCACTATATCAAATACAACACCAATATATTAAACACAAACATAATATCACATACCAGCATCACATAACCACACAATCACATAAAACTACACTATATCACATAAAACCACACTATATCACTCAAAATTCTACTATATCAAAAATTAATATTATTCTAAAATTTGAACTTACATCTCTAGCTTGTGCAAGTAATTTCTTCATCGGTGAGACTTCCCGGTGGAAGCTCAAACCGAATATGAAGCTTGCCCTTCACCTTCCTCTTGGGCCCAGCCTTCTTTGGTACATCAGTACTTCTACTTCCTCCACTTCCTCTATCATCACTCAATACAGGACGTGGTACATACTCAACTTCAATTTTTTTTTGAACAGGCTTCATCCGGGAGAAATCAACTTGCCCATCATCATTGAAGTAAAACTTAGCACTTATTGGATAAGTTTCATCCAAAGAAACCACTTCCAAACTTATCACATAGTACTTCACGACGAATTCTCTTGGCAATTGACTCATTATTCCAATGACCCAACGAGAGGCAAGTCGTGTTGGAGGCACGCCATCACCAATCTGTAGGTGATGGAAGTAAATCAATCGTAACAATACTATACACCCGGTATAATGCCCCCGAGCACCTTTAGCAAACAAGTGAATTCTTGAACAACACATTCGCATGCATCAACCTATCTAAAATATATTTACACCAATTCAAACGAGGAATTCTCCGAACCTCATTTACAAAGAAGAACAAGTCTCAAATCCAAGTGTGTTATTTGCAACTGGAGCTAAAAAAGAAGAAAAAGCAAATAACACATACAACTTTTGAAAAATCTCGCCACCATCAACTAAATTCCTTAACACAGAATAAACAGCAGACAAAGAAATTTGCCCTTTATCCCGATCAACTCCAAAGTACTCCCTCCAGCTTGCTTTCAACTCAAAATGCGGATTCTCCGCATTAGGTCCCCTGGACACATCCACCACATCCTGTCCTTCAACCAGAGGGAGCTGAAGCACATCATAAACATCAAATTGATTAACCTTGAACTCTTTTGCATAACCTACCTTAAACATACCAGACCCACCATCAAATCTCTCCACCAACCATCCACTTAAAGAATTATTAGTCCTGGAAATCTTTAAATCCAGCAAAGATCCAAAACCAATTTCTATAACAGCTTTTTTCTGTTCAACACTAAAAGCTTCATTTAGCTCACAAAGCCTTTTACCACAGCAAGCAGTTTTGAACACGTTTACCCTATGTCCTTCAGAGATCAATGTATATTTTCCTCTTCTTTGGAGCTTGGAAGGTATCCTTCGAACTACACCTTTTACCCTTTTCTTGCTTTTTGCTTCTTCTTTTGTTACAACAGGATTACCAGCATCAGTTCCTTCATTACCAGGAACTTTAGCAGAATCAATTCCTGCACTAACAGCAGGATTAGCAGCATCACTTCTTCCATCCTGCTGTTCAACAGATGGATTACTAACATCATGTCCAGCGTGTTCTGCAACAAAAAACAATTGTATAGAACATACACTATATCAGCCTAAAACACACTATATAATGTCAAAACATACTATATCATGGACAAATACACTAATACAACACTAACATAATATATAAATGTCAAAACACACTATATGATGTCAATATACACTATAATCAAAAACACTGTCAAAGAACTATCACAGATTCACAGCAACACTATCATTTCAAAATACACTATATCATTTAAAAATACACTATATCATATCAATATACACTATATCATCTCAAAACACACTATATCATTTCAAAATACACTATCCAAAACACTGCCATAGAACTACTACAGCAACACTATATCATTTTAAAATACACTATATCATATCAAAACACACTATATCATCTCAAAACACACTATATGATATCAATATACACTATCCAAAACACTGCCATAGAACTACTACAGCAACACTATATCATTTAAAAATACACTATATCATATCAATATACACTATATCATCTCAAAACACACTATATGATATCAATATACACTATCCAAAACACTGCCATAGAACTACTACAGCAACACTATATCATTTTAAAATACACTATATCATATCAAAACACACTATATTATTTCAAAATACACTACCATTTCAAGACTAATAAAAAGTAGTATAATTACAAATACACTATATATTTACAAAATAAACTATATCATGTCAAAATATACTATATCATCACAAGAAATAATACAATTACAAATTATCACAAAACCTAAAAATAAAAATAAAAATAAAAAACTCCAAAAATCGCACAAAAATCAACAAAAATTTATCATGCAAACGATAAAAATCGCACAAAAATGAACGAAGAGTAATTAAAACTTAAAAAAATCGAAACTCTAAAAAATCGCACAAAAATGAATGAGGAGTAATTCAAACTAAAAAACATCAAAACTCCAAAAATTATAAGAAATTATAGTAAAAACCAAAATCAACAACATAATTACCATCAGTATGAGCAGTTCTACTAACACCAGGAAACTCCGATTCCTCTGCACGACCACCAAGAGATGAACGCAAACCTCGACGTTTTGGAAAATTCCGATTACCGATCGTCTTCCTTCCCATTGCTAAATTCAAACGAAAAAGATTACGTAACCGAACTTGAAGAGAGAGAAATGAAGAAGTTAGGGCAAAGAAGATGAGAAGTTATTACCGAGAGACAAAATGCGTAGGTTACTGAAGAACGAAGTAGTGGGAAGAAGTTATGAGGAGAGAGAAAATCTGAGGAAATATGAGGAGAGAGAAAAACTCGAGGCGCCAAAAACTGAAAAGCGTAATCATTACTATTGTTCCCTCAACTCACGTGATATGGATCGGGTGCACACTAATTAGTGTGCACCGGGTTCATATTAGTTTTTTTATTAATAATGATATAAATCATCGATCATGAACTTATTTTGAGCTATGAATTCGACGAATTAAAAATTGAGATGATGAAATTCTATATCATGAATAGAATAATTCCTTTTTAATTAGTGCAATGATTATAAATTTGTAAACATGTAAGTATGTAACATAGTTAATAATCTATTAATTTGTTTTCTAAAAGAAATCACCAATGCTTTTTTGAATGACTCTTTGGACAATGAATTTATAAGCTTTCTCTGTTGGGTGGAAACTATCCCAAAATACATATTTTGAGGAATCTTTGCAAGTCCCAGGATCGAATCTTGTACAAAAGATGGATACTTCTATGTTTCCTGTTCCACAACATCCCCTGTTTGCAACTTCAAACCCTGAAAAAGAAAAAAAGAATTATATTTTTCATGTAATAGTAGACTTTTTCTAATAAGTAGTAGGTCAAGTAAGATATATTAGATTAGATTTCTAAATGACACATGATGCATCCAGGTTGTTTCAAATATATATGGGGTCGTACGTTAAAATTTAATCTAGACTCCATAAACAAATGAGAAGTGAGAACAATAATACAATTATATGGATGTATAAGATATACCTTCTTAAGGTTAAAGACTCTTATCTAATTGCAATCAATAGCAGATTCAGAACATAAATATTTTAGTTGAATCAATTTATAAAAGAAGATGCTATTTTTTTTTTTGTTTTCATTAAAAAATATAAAATTTAATTGAAGTCAAATGAACCCACAATTGACAATGCAACTCCGATCTTAAATGCAATCTATAGTTCTATACAATTTTTATCATACATCCGGGTGTACCGTGAAATAGCTTTGGGTGTACCATGCATATGGTACACCCGGGTGTATGATGAATGCAATATTTACTCGAATTCTTTAAGAGAGTTTATATGGACTTTTAGCTAAGAGAGAGATGCATATATATACCTGCTTGAGAAGGGTTGGTTATGAGTTCGATTATTGGACTGTAGATATCGAGGTACACGATTCTGGATCCTGCGAGCTTTTGATTGAGGGAAATTATCCCGGTTGAAAGCTTTGAATTGAAAAGCATAGAAGCTTGATTTTCCTTCTCAAAACAGGCTCTTGATAGACCACCGCGCAACGTTCTTTGTGCTGGAAGACACCCGCACGGCGGTCCACTAATCACACCTATCTTCCTTGCTCCTAGAGCGTATAGTTCCTAACAATGCAAGTTTCAATTGTACGATTTGTCACAATTCAAGTTGCAATTTTTTTAACAAAGGTTTGGCAATAATATATACAAGCATTGTCTGAAAATTAGCATATATAGTAAATCACATAAGCAAAGTGCTATTAAATTTAATGAGGAGTACATGATTTTTAGTGATGTGGCAATACAATTTAGGGTTTGTCAAAATTAGTCCATACTTTAAATTAATTGGTAGAACATAATTGCGTAAGTGTACCTTGTTCCATCGAATTGATGAGTAGTGGGTTTTGGATCTTCCAACTCTATATGATCTTCCTTAATATTCTACTGATGATGATGGGTGGTCAGAAAGAATAGACAATCATATGAATTAGAGACCATAACCCTAACCCTAATATGTATATATATATGGTTTTCTATGTCTCCTACTTAGCCCGTCATAAAATAAGAGACAATATAGGGTCTCTAGTCTCTACACATAATAGTCCATATTAATTAGATACCTAATAAACCCAACATACAAAATTATTTAACTTATCACTTAAATGGGTTAAATTTATGATAGCTTTTATATACATATAATTATGCATATAGGTCCACATGATTATTTTCTAATAGGGTTTTCTTTGGCTTAATAGATGTACTATATTACATGAATACAAAGATATTCCTCTCTGCATCAGTTTGAAACCTATTTACTTGGATCTTGTCCATGTAAAACTAATAACCAGAGACTGTAGTGTAATTATTTACAAAGTCAGTTAGCGATTTGATGGGTAAAACAAGACTAATTGTTATAACCTTATTTACCTGCACAAAAGAGGAAGCCCACTGGACCATCAAAGTAGTATATGTGGAGATGTTGTATTGAAGTCTTGTAGTTGGTAAACCGAAATAAGTGTTAGTAATGTCATTGCTTCCAGCACAAACTAGGTACAAGCTTTGGGAAATGATACTTGATGTGGTGTTTTCTCCTACTGTAGCCCTGAGCTTATCTATATATCCTCTGAACAACTTCAATTGATCTTCTAAAGACAATGCATTCTGCAATAAACACAATCGATATTGAAGCTGTCATATAACTAATTAGTGGCCGTTTGGTTGGGGAGAATTAAGAAAGAGAAAGCGAACTTTTCAAGCTCAAACATTCTATAAAAGAATAAAGGAGTGGTATCTGTCTATCTGAACTAGTACTACCTTCGTTCCTAAATAATACTCCCTCCGTCCCATAATATAGTGCTTACTTCTCATTTTTCACGGGAATTAAGGAAAATGGAATGAGTGGTAGGATTTCCAAAAAAATATATTTAATGAAGTGTTTTTTGATACTTTTGTATTGAAACTAGTTATTTATTTTCTTTTTCCTTTAAACAAAATCAAAAATTAATAAATGTTCCTTGGAATGGTGTAAAGCAATAAATGGGTTCACTTGTTTTAAGAGAAAAGTAGGGGTATTTTGGAAAGTTTGTGTAGAACTTAAGTATAATTTAGTCCAAATAAATTGACAAAAAATAAAATAGGCACAACATTTTGGGACACCAAAAAAGGAATGTGAGCACTATATTATGGGACGGAGGGAGTAGTTACACTTATACTTTTCACGTATGTCGATACAAAACTTTGAGCGCTAATATCTTTAATTGTGTATTTGTAAAAATTATAAAAAGTTGATATTCTAAAAGTATAAATTGAGACGAATCAAATAAGACCTCACATGATTATAATTTTCCTTACCCATAAATCACAAATGATAGTCAAATTAAAATTTGTGAATAGTGTCAAAAAAGCAAAGGTAACGATTATTTAGGAATGGAGGTAGTACTTATTTTCCTATTTTTTAATGCATGCAAGTACTAAAATATGATTGTTTGAAGCAGAAGGTGGAGGGAGACCGATGATCTTGCTGAGTTGGGATCATAGCCAGCAGCACCAGATGCAAAGTTAACTCCAGATAAAAGATCACTAATTTGGAGCTTCGGATCCAAGTATGGAGGAACAAACTCTTTTATCCCAAGCTCTTCTGCTATAATATCAAAGTTGAAATAATATCAGTTCATTTTCTACAAGATAATAAATTAAGGGATAAATAATTTAGATAATTGAATATCTTCAAAAATTGAACCTATAAAATGCAGTATAATGCATTATTTTCTTTTGGGTAGTTCACAAATAAACCTTTTGTACTTTATTCGTCCTCAAGTAATTGTATTGCATACTATTTTGGTTAGCCTATAAATAAGGGTTATGTTAATTACCTTAAATTATGTGGGAGCCTAATGGCTGGAGCTCCCACCTCCCAACCTCATGGTCAGGAGTTCGACTCTCATCAACCCCAAATATAGGGTGTTTGTGTGGATATTTGCTTCTGGGTATAAATCTCCAGTTTCTAGTCTCTGGAAGTTTCCTTATGGGTTGGGATCCCCTTCTTTACCCCCTAGCTCATGAGAGTTGAGCCTGCTTGGGCCAGTAAATTACCGAATCAAAAAAAAAAAAAAAAAGCTCACTGTATTGCTAATTCACATAAATTGTACTTAACTCCTATACAGGTGATAGCCTAGTGGTGTTGGCTTCACCTCCGATCCCAGAGATCCTGGGATCGAGTCTCACTCCTTGCAAGGAGGGATCCCCAATTTCCTCCCTTCCTTGCAAGGGACTTCATCTTACCTTACAAAAAATACCTTAAATCAAAAACTTTACCCCACCCAAATACGTCTTTCGTGATTCTCTCTTCATATTTATATATGAATCTACTAACTCTCTGATCATTTTTTTATTCTTACTTTTACTTTATTTACTAAAAAAAACCTACTCTCTCCTACTAATTATTCTAAATATGCATGTCTAAACCTAACAAGACAATTAATTGAGAATGAAGGGAGTATTAGACATTTTTACCCCATCGACACATCATTAACGTGATGTGGTTTCCTCAATATAGCTCTTTCTCTCATGCAGCGTCGTTCCATATCTCTAATTATCTCTTCTCTCGATCAAATTTTATAACTTAAATCTACACTGTCTAATGAATAGTAAATTATTCCCTATTAAGAATTCTTAAGACGCATAACCAAACCTAACATAAAGTTAATTTCAGAATATTTTTTGTACAAATGTTGTAGTACTTGGCATTATGGCAATGCAACCTTCTAACATGTCCAAAAAAAAAGAGGAGGTTTGGATATTCATGAAAAAAATAAGGTTACCTTTCAATATCTTAATTGAATGAGAAGGATTTGGTAATAGTCCCTCTGTTACTTTTTAGTTTACTCACTTCACTTTAGAAGACAACCAAAGAGGAAGTACAAAAGTATGAGAGAAAAACTGAAATATGTGAGAAGAAAACTAAAAAGTGGATTAAAATATTAAAAACTGCATGATATGGGTGGAAAAAGAGGAAAAAGTAGATGAGACATATTATCAAAAATAGAAAAAACGAAAGTGTGTAGTGTAGATTAAAAAGAAATGGAGGGAGTACCACTTAAATTTTACAACAGTTTTAAAGAATATCTTTTAAGTTTATTTGAGTATGGAGTAATAGTTTTATTGCTTCAAGCCCTTTGGTGACTTATGGTGCTTTGCACTTGTCACAACCTAAACGTGAATCTGGACCAAGTCAGCGAGAGGACGAGGGTTGCAACGGGCCCAGAGTAGAACTCTTCATACTCTTGCCAATTCTGGGACTCTGGACTGGAGCACATAACATTATAACAAGCAAAACACCAGATAGATTTTGAAAACTGCTACTACCTCTTTCTTTTTAATCTATATAATTTGACTTTTATATTTATTGATATAAAAAATTAACTTTTAATATCTTTAATATTAACAAGTAAAAATTACAAAAAGCAGATATTTTAAAAATATATGTTTTGATGAATCTAATAAGGTTTCACTTGACTCTAGTTTTCCTTATGTATAAACCACAAATTCTGTTCAAAGTGAATTATGAGAAAACTGCCAATGAAAAATGTAGGGATATAATTAATTTTGTATTTTTGTAGATGTTTATATAATTAGGGCCATTTGGTATAGCTTTACGTTTTATACCCTCCATTGAGTTGGCTTTATACTTAACTTTAAAATATACTTTCTCATTTTCTTAATAGATGCTTCATATTGACTTTTTAAACTATCTAGATACTAGATATGACCATATTTAATTAATAATATGTAATGATAGATGTCATCAATTTAATTGTAATTTCGATAATCTGAATGTATATTTTCAAAATGTTATTCTTTTTATAATTTTTAATAATATATAACTAGAAATATCAATGGTAAAAATTTATATTAACAAGTGTTGCATAGTCAATATGATGAATTTATTAAGAATCAAAAGTATATATTTATCACAAACAATAAATTTTCAAATTTTAACGTAATTAACTAATTCCTTGTTTTTTTAGATTGTCTATGTCAACTAGATATGGATAAGATATGTAAATAAAATTGGAGGATTATGATTCATACAATCATATCGGCTTACAACTTTTTTGTAGCTAGTGGCCACAAAATCAGGCCCGGCCCTCGTGCGGTCCAAAGTGGGACTCAAGGCACGGGCTCGAATTAGGGGGGCCCCAAAATTTAAAAAAAAATAGTTATCTCTCTCTCCTTGCTTTTACTGAAATCACGCTACCTGCAACTTTCATCAGTACTTCTCACCTTACTTTTCCCCCCTAAACATCTAAACTTTCTATCTCTCTCCTTACCCCTCTCTCTCTCTCTCACCCACTACAAGAAAAAGCTAAAATAACGACCGCTTCACAGCGACGGTCAATAAAACGGTCGGTGATGTAAAATATAGCGACGGCTTAAAGCAGTCGGTGGTCACCGACTGTTTATAATGTATAGAACGACGGTTGAACCGTCGGTGATTATCAGCGACGGTCTTGAGCCGTCGTTGTTGAGGTTAATGTAAATCTGAAATTTTTTTTACCTTCGGCGACGGTCTTAAGCCGTCGCTGATGTCGAGGGGGGGTTAAAATGAAATTGTCTCTTTCAGTCGGGTTTATTTCAACGATTTATGAGAGAGAAGTTAGGAGGCGAATTGAAGAAGCCGACGAACGCGACACCACCTCCACCTGCCGTTACCGCCGGCGACACCATCGCCACCTGACGTTTCCACCGGCGACACCACCTCCACCTGCCGTTGCCGCCGGTTAGTACTGCTTCATTTTCTTGTCTTTTTTTTAATTTTTTTTAACTCATCAAACCAAACCCTAAAAATTGGGTTTTGGGATATAGGTGGCCAAAACCACCGTAAGCCGCCGGAAAATCTTTCTCCTCCCTTATCCAATTTTCAGGCTTCAGCTCACCTCTACACTACCTTTGAACTTGGTAAAATTCCCTCTCACTTTTATCTTTGCCTTTAAAATTGCAATGTCAGTTATTCTGTTTCGTTTGTTACATTAATTTTTGGTTAAAATATGATTGTTGGTCGAGATAATTCTATGCTCATATTGTAAAACCGTTGCAAAAGAAGTGTTCTTGTTTGTGCTTCTTATCTGTTTGAAGAAATGCTTATGTGAATTGTGTTTTGGTTTTCTCTAAGGGTGGGTGACTGGGTTCATTGCTTGATTTGTAGTGCAAAATTCAGTAAAATTGTTAACTTTCTGTTTTTGGGTTAGTTGATTGTATGCCCACAATTGCTTTATGTTTCTTCTAAATTGGGTGTGTGAAATTTGTTTGATACATGTTGAAGTTGTGATGCTTTTGTTCAATGGTTTTTATTGAATGAATGGTGAAAATATGGATTGTTTCCTAATATCTATTTCAGACTCAATTTTTGTTAATAATTTCATTTTTGAATTTTTGGCACTCACCAAAATCTCATTTGGCTTTGTCAATGTAGGTGGCCAAACACCACGCCCCGACTGCCGTCTGCCTGTTCCGAAGCCCTGCCGCCTCTAGGTACTCTTTAAATTTTAAAATCTTTAATTTTAATAGTAAATATAGTTTATATGGTTAATTGCTTAATTTTATGTTTAAATTTTGCTAAATGCTTAAAGGTTATAAAAGTTAAAAACTATATAATTATCACAGTAATTTATTTATTGCACATTCCTTTATTTAGTTTACACTATTTAAATTGTTTATATTGTTTTTGACATATTTGTTTTCGTGGAAATAGTTTGGATGAGGTTATAAATTGTTTAATGTATATATAAGTTAGTTTAATGTATTTATATGTTGTTTTGATTGAAAATACACAAAGTAGGAATGTTAGAACCAAATATAGGCTAATATAGGTCATTTTAGGCCATTTTACTTGAAAATGAATGAATACGAGTAGTTTGATGCTAGTTTAAGTTATAAACACCTCAAACATCATATATATAGTTAGTTTAATGTATTTATAAGTTGTTTTGATTGAAAATACACAAAGTAGGAAAGTTAGAACCAAATATAGGCTAATATAGGCCATTTTAGGCCATTTTACTTGAAAATGAATGAATACGAGTAGTTTGATGCTAGTTTAAGTTATAAACACCTCAAAAATCATATATATAGTTAGTTTAATGTATTTATAAGTTGTTTTGATTGAAAATACACAAAGTAGGAAAGTTAGAACCAAATATAGGCCATTTTAGGCCATTTTACTTGAAAATGAATGAATACGAGTACTTTGATGTTAGTTTAAGTTATAAACAACTCAAACATCATATATATATAGTTAGTTTAATGTATTTATAAGTTGTTTTGATTGAAAATACACAAAGTAGGAAAGTTAGAACCAAATCTAGGCAAATATAGGCCATTTTAGGCCATTTTACTTGAAAATGAATGAATACGAGTAGTTTGATGCTAGTTTAAGTTATAAACACCTCAAACATCATATATATAGTTACTTTAATATAATTGTAAGTTGTTTTGATTGAAAATACACAATATAGGAAAGTTAGAACCAAATATAGGCTAATATAGGCCATTTTAGGCCATTTTACTTGAAAATGAATGAATACGAGTACTTTGATGTTAGTTTAAGTTATAAACAACTCAAACATCATATATATAGTTAGTTTAATGTATTTATAAGTTGTTTTTATTGAAAATACACAATATAGGCAAGTTAGAACCAAATGTACGCCATTTTGCCCACTTTATATTACTTGAATATGAGTATATTTAACCAAATGCAGGAGACGTACAATAAGAAGCTGGATCATTGTACCACTCAGGGGTCACAGCCGAACCCTGATCTGTTGTATTGGGAGACAGTTGGGGGGAGGAACAGAGGAAAAGTTCAGGGGTTGGGTCAGGGAGATCATTTGTACTACAACTCTTCATCAGGGAGAGGAGATGGCGGCTCTTCACAACCATATGAGCCGTCCATTTTTTCTCAGATTGAGGCGCAGGTGGAGGCAAAGGTCGCTGCGCGGATGGAAGAGGTGGAGGCAATGGTCGCAGCACGGGTGGAAGTGTCAAGTCGGGCCATCGTTGAGGAAATGATGAGGAACATGTCTAGTTTCGGCCACATGTCCTCAGGTTGCAACCCAGCCCCCCTCCACAACGCACACTGCACGATGACCCGGGGTTTGGTGGTGGCGGTAGTGCTACAGAGACACCCTTGACAGTGTAGTTTTTTTGGTTTTGGCAACTAGGTAACTAACTTATAATTGGATATAGTTATTCTAACTATATGCATTTAGTGTCAATATTTATCGGCATCTCGCTTTGTTTCTAGATGTGTCGGGTTATTTTTTTTGGAACCCGACTTCTACTTTATTTCTCGACACCGAGATCTATTTTGCGTACATATATTTAATCTAGGTAGTTTGTCTAACTATAGACATTTAGTGTCTATATTTATCGGCATCTAGCTTATTAGTTTCTAGCTTTGTCGATATATATTTTTTGTAAACACCGACTTCTACTTTATTTCCCGACATCGGGATCTATTTTGTGTACATAATTGTAATCTATTTCATGTAATTATACAAGTATCTATGCAAATTGTAATATATATCAAAATTGCATATTTTTGTAATTGAAAAAATTGAATGCGATGGAGGAACAGCTTTAGTGTGGTCCACAAGCATGCAGTTGTGCAGGTACAGGTTTAATTATTATTAAGAACAATAATATTCTAAATAATATTATTTTAAAACAACAACGACGGCAAAACATTAAATCAACGAACGTTGCTGGCGCAAGGTACTCTATGCATCCAAGGACTTACACATCAACGACTGCTTTTATACAATAGCGACGGTTTTTAACAGACGTTGAATTAGCGCAATCAACGACGGTTTGTAACCGACGGTGATACACCGACGGTTTAACACGGTCGGTAAATTAGCGACGGTTAAAAACCGTCGCTAATTTACCGTCTGTTTTAAACAGTCGTTGGCTTGGAGCCAACATCGGTTTTGGAAAACGGTCGCTGATGAGCAGGGAACCGTCGTTAAATTTTTTACCGACGGCTTAGCGGTCGTTGATTCCAATATCAGCGACGACCACCTTTCCACCGACTGCATTTCAACGACTGCTAGCCGTCGTTGATAATTTAGCGACGGTTTTCTTTTGATCACCGACGGCTTTTAGCCGTCGTTAATTACCACCTTTCTTGTAGTGACCTTTCATCATTTTTTTTATTCCTCTTTTTCTCTCTCTTCAGTAGTATTTCGAATTTCTGTCAATTTTCTCTTACTACTTTTGATACTTGAAGCAAGTAAAAAATGGTGAATCTAGATATTATTCGTAGTGTTCTTGGAATTATTGGTATGTTCATCATCTGATCTTCTTTTCTTTTTTTTTCGGTAAATAATCTAATCTTCTTTTCTGTTTCTCTGAATTTTCGTTGATTTTTGCATTTTCAGAGGTTGATTATTTTTTTCTTGCTGCTCTTATTACTGAATTTATCAGCATTGTTATTGTTATGTTGGGAATTTTGTTGGAGAATGTATCTTGGTTTTATGATTTGGGTGCTTTGTTGGTGTAAACTAAATGAAAATATAGTGGTTCTATGAGACACGATTGTTGGGAAATTTAGGAACTCATTATATTTTATTGGTGTTATTTTACCTTTTTTTCTGAAAAAATTGCGCCTTTGAATTTTTTTGAAACAATTCCGAAACCGATAAGTTGGGTTCAGAAATTTCAGCATGGAAACTGATAGCATGGTGCTGTGGGAAGCTCTTAGAAGACAGAAGATAGAGTGCTCTATTTTTGGTTTGCTTCTTAATGATATTCGGTCACTGGTAGTCTGGTAGCTCGGTGTTCTTTGATTTCGTTTTGTCATGTTAGGAGAAATGGCGACTTGGTTGCTCATTTATTAGCAAAAAATAGTTTAGCTTTGAATGATTTGGTTGTCTAGTGAGAAGCACCTTTTAATGTGCTTGAGGTTGTCAACTCTAATTTGATAATTTAAGCTGATGAAAAATTTCTGTAAAAAAAAATAAATAAAATTTGATAAATTTAGTGAATTAAAAATTCAAAATTCAATTAACTTTGTGTTAATTTTTTTATTTAAAATCAATAGGTTAGACCAATCAAATGACTACATGTGTCGTATTAAGTATTAACCTATCAAACAGGTTGACATCAGGTCAACTCTCATTTTAGAAAAATACCCTTAAAAGTTTAGCTTACTCTAGAATAATCCGAATAATCACTTATTTTGGGAAGCTGGCCTAAAAGTTAAGTTATTTAAAACAATTTTTCCAAAAAAAAAGAGATAAATTTTATGGGGCCTATTTTTCGACCTCAGCACAGGGCCTCAATATTGTTTGGGCCGGGGCTGCACAAAATACCTTCCTAAACCACGATCATGTTTATAATCTATTGTTGTACAATTCTAAATTCGTATACAAGACTAATCTACATACTAGTCCCTCCATTTTTCCTGATAAGAATATTTAATTTGCTTAGAGCCCGTTCGTTATCGTTTTTTGTTTTCAGTTTTCAGTTTTTTTGAAAACTAAAAACCAAAAACAGGAAACCAGAAAAAGTAATTTTCACTTTTTATTTGTCAGTTTTCAAAATCATCATGTTCCCAATAAATTTAACTACTTTTTTATTTATTATACGACATATATCATATGACTTTGAAAATTAAAAAACCAAAAAACAGAAAACCACAGTAATACCGAACGGACCCTTAGCTTTTTCACTTGGACCAAGCAACAAGAACAAGAGTAAGGAAAAATTTAAAAAGCTAAGAGAGGGAGAAGATCAAAGTAAGAGAAAGATGATAAACAATCCATCATATAAGGCAAATGGGACAAGTGTCCCTATTAAGAAAAAACATCTTTAAATGACAAAATATTCCTATTTAACAAAAACAGAGGGAGCACCACTTGATAAGATATGTACAATCACTCCAGCTCTCAACTTCTCATTAAACGTTACCAATATTACTTGACATTGCCATCTTTATCTTGAAGATCATTAATTTGTATTCTATAAAAAAAGTCCAGTTTAGGAAAATTCTCAATGATTCTTTTAATATTGACTTTTTCCTATGGTACATTGTACCTTACGTTCTCATTCTCATTGGTACATTCTTAGGGACACCCATTCTTAGTATTGACCTTTTCCAATAGTACGCCTTTTTAAGTTCTCATTCTCAATGGTGCCTCTCCTAGTATTGACTTTTCACTAAATTTTGTACGCCTAACTAGTAATATAAGTTTATCATCAACAAAACCAAGAAAAATCCACACCCAAATTAATGAATCAGGTACAAGGTCCATATTAACCTACATCCAAATTAATAAATCAACTACATAAACCTAAAATACACATTATTACATTAATAACTCAATACAAAAATCTAGAAAAGGGTGAAAGGGACAAAGATATGTATATGATCTAGCCGCGAGATATTAAATGAATTTGGTGGCTAATTTATTGTGAATATAATACATAAATCATCATATAACTATATAGTATATGAATAGTTATATGATAATTTATGTCTTATTCACAGTTAATCAGCCACCAGATTCTTTTAAGCTTTTTTTTATCAATATTTTGTGGTAGATCGTATTCATAAATTTAGTAAAAAATCAATACTAGGGTCTAGGAGGGTGTTGTTGAGAATGAATACTTGAGATGGTGTACCATTGAGAAAAGTTAATATTAAGAGGGCACCATTAAAAACAAAAATTTAAGGTGTATCATTGAGAAAAGTCAATACTAAGAGGGTACCATTGAGAATTTCCTTTCAATTTATAACATATATCATCTTTAAATTACTTGGCATTGCTTCTATAGTACTTCGGATGAGCCGCATATAAATAAATATTGTATTTGTATTACATTTATTAACCAAATAATCGAAAATAAAAAAGTAAAATGCTTAAAGTTTAAAGCTTAGACTATCAAAAGTGTACTAAAATAACTAATTATAAAAAGAGACGAAAAGCCATATATATTTTTCGTCCCCTCATTCTCAACAAGGTTATTAGGTTAACTCGTGCCCTCATTTACATGAATAATATTTTTCTATTATAGTTTAGTCATAGCAACAAAATTGACCACATCATCAGAAGTTATTGTACTATATACTTCCTCTATTTCTTTTAGATGCAACATTCGGCTTTCTGGTGAGTGTATTTTAATAATCAAATGTTGCATCTAAAAAAACAGAGGTAGTATATGATTACGTAAAAAATTCTTGATGCCAAAAAATATAACAAAGCCAAGTTTTCAGTGGAAGAACAAGAACATGAGACTATAGACTTGTAAATAAATAAAAAAAGGAGAGAACATGAAATATAGAACTACATATTACCAATGAGATCAGAGGGAACTTTGCCATTGCTAAATCTTCCAGTTGGTACACCTCCAGGAAAATCTCTCCCATAAGGTGGGAAATTGGCTTTCGCAATAGTAACTATATAGTTATTGTTTCCTGGATCCACTATTGAATCCCCAAAAACTATAAGTGCTGGCACTTTTACCTTCTCTCCCAAGTTTATTATGGCATGTCCATAAAAAATGTTCAAATATGATGCCATTATCATATAATAAACCACAATAATCATGACTTTTGAATAAGAAATGATTTCATTATTATTTCCTAAGAAATATTTCATCTCTTTTCACTTAGATACTCTCTCTCTCTCTTCTTCTCTCTCGAGCTGGTTTATATTAAAGGGTATACATGTGCTTATATAGCACTCCATTCGAGTATATATACGTGAAGAGTTAATTTCTGTTAATTTTGAGTCAACTTTAACGTGAATTCTACTTTTTGTACGAACCTAGCTTTCTTGTGTTACTTTTTTTCTTCTTCTTTAATGTCATGGAGAATAAGAGAATGAAGAACTTTAACGTGAATTCTGTTGGTTTATATTTATAATTAATTACGCTAAGCACTAACCCAAATATCTATAAACTTTTTCCACTCTCTTTGTGTTTTAAAAAAACTCCCTATGTTTTCTTTTAATTGTTATACTTCTTTTTGGGAAACGTTAAAATAGTGTAAAAAACAAGGAGAAAAGTACAAAAAAGTAGAATGTTTGGTTTTTGGGAAATGTAAAAGAAGCAATATAATAATATAGGAGGAAGTACAAAATACTCTTCATTTTACCTAAATGCTCGTGTTGGATCCTCAACACTCCGACATTTTGACACTCTATTCTCGGCCAAAATCATGGAAAATTCTTATAAGATACACAATTTGGACACTTATATACATATAGGTGTCTAATAAGGGTACCTGAGTTCGAGTAACATAATTTTGTGTATAAGTTTCTCTAAATTCTGCAGCCTTTTGATGATATCATAAAGAACCATTACGCACCCTCCAAATGTGATACATGACTGCACGAATCCCAGTTGCATTACTTGCATATAGTTGTTTTATTTTCTGAATTTACTCACATTAGCTCTTGAAATCCATCTAAGAGTTCTTGATACTGAATCACTCTGTGTTCTAACTTCTAATTCTCAACCTGAGCTCAACATATCATACAATCAGTAGTGATGCAGATACCAACTGTACTAATTTATCGGGAGTTTGAAGCCTATAATTGAGACAAGACTAACCAAGAAATAATATGATGTTTAGGCGACTCTAAAGAGGCGACTCCTTAGGATGTTTTTGTAGTAGTGTGCTTAGCTTGACACAATCCGAGATCACTATAACCTTGTGTACTCCAAAATTAAACTTTTTTAGGTTCTATTTATAGACCATCCTCATTTTTTTTAGGCTTACAAACATCGATCTTGTCAGACGATCCATACCCAGGAGAAATGCTTTCTTGATTTTCCCTGCCATTAAAAAGTTGATTTCTTTTTAATTAAATAAGAATGCATGGTCGAGTTGTCGATCACATTTTGCTAATGACACTAACACTCTAAAAGTATCCGCATAATTAATATTGCATGTACTCCGACTGTGACACTTTTTTTCATGTCGTTTTGTGGGAATAACGTGAGATACCTTAAAGTATTGATCGTCTAGATGAATTAATTGATTACCTTTTTTTCAACTTCTAACTTTTAAGTACTCTTATACGAGTTATAGGAATTCTGATAAAACTATTGGGCAACTTAAATTCGCATATTTTGTTGGAGTTATGTTAAACTTTATGACATGTCTCAGGTTCTAGTATGTTATGTGGAAACTAGAGTATGTTTTAGTTTATGTAACTGATGTTTAGTGTCATAGCTATATTAACCCATGATATAATTAAGTTCCGTGTGGTGTTATTGTGAGTTAATACTATGCGATCAAGTATCTCTCAGACTCTCACCATCTTAACATGTTTAATCAATCAAGTTTATTTTTGGGTACGTGTATATAATATACTTCCTCTGTTTCAAAATACTTGACACAGTTTGACTTTTGCACTATTCACAACTCTCCTTTGACCATGTTTTGTGATTTTTCCGTAAGGAAAAATATAGTCATGTGGGATCTTGTTAGGTTCGTCTCGACATATACATTCAAGATATCAACTTTTTATAATTTTTACTTTTAGGGAATTAGAGATATATTAATGGTTAAAAATATGCATTGGCAAGCGTGTTAAGAGGAGTGTGTTAAGTATTTTGAAACAGATGAACAATTTCTTTTAACTTGTAGCCTTTTTGCTTTCAGGTAATTGGTTTCACAAGGATGGAACTAGTAGATAGGTTACCAAACAGATTAAGTAACTTAATTCAAATAGATCTGGATCCAGTAGGATATAATCCATATTCTATATGTTGTCATGTCTAGATCAAATACGTTATGGCATAGAAATATACATATAAATTGGGCCGCTCAAATTTGTTCCAAACTGATCATGACCTCATATAATCAAGCTTCATATTTGATCTATTAAAGAAATAGATGATGAATTTGTACGTCCTAAAAAAGAATATCTTTGTAGGGCACTAATTTCAAATATGTATACATGTAGTTATATATCTATATTTGTTTTCTAAAATAAATCGCCAACACTTTTTTGAAGGACTTTCTGGACAATGAGTTTATAAGCAGCCTGAGTAGGGTGAAAACTATCCCAAAATATGTATTTTGAGGCATCTTTACAAGTCCCGGGATCCAACTTTGTACAAAGGAAGGATACTTCTAGATTTCCAGTTCCACAACATCCTCTATTATAAACTTCAAACCCTGAAAAAAAAATTAAAAATTAAATCTTTCGAGACACTATACAGATGCATATATAGACAATTAGACCTTACATAGTTATAAGTAAACCCCTCTTAACAGAGAACGAGAGCTAAGCCACGAATGCATCTAATAAAGGTTTTGGAACTCTTTATGTACATGCAACGTCTTTTTATCAAATAAGTTTATTTGAGTATGTTTATATGGAGTTTTACTTGTGAAAGAGTTGCATTGTACGAAGTCCGTTTCGAAATAGTTGCACCGTTTGCTTTTTCACGTTTGCCAAGACGCTTTTTTGAACATTAATATCTCTAATTGCGTATAAGTAAAAATTATAAAAAGTTGATATTTGAAATCCTCGTATTGAGACGAATTTAACAAAATCCCACTTGACTATGTTTTTTCTTGTATAATGGTGAGAGAAAGCTTGTCAAATGGTGCAACTATTTTGAAACGGAGGAAGTATATAGGAGTATCATCATTATATGTTACCTGATTGAGAAGGGTTGGTTATGAGATCGAGTAATGGATTGTAAATGTCAAGGTACGCGATTCTGGAATGTGCGAGTTTTTGGTTGAGGGAAGTTAGCTCGTTAATGAGCTTTGAATTGAAAAGAATGGAAGCTTGATTTTCCTTCTTAGCACAGGCTCTTGACAAACCACCGTGCAACGTTCTTTGTGATGGAAGACACCCGCACGGTGGTGCACTCACCACTGCTATCCTTCTTGCACCTAGAGCATATAGTTCCTAGCAAATTTCAATTGTACGTGTGAGTAATCACAAGTTTCAAAATTGCCAACTAAATTTTAGGCAGCTTTGTTTGAGAATTAGCATATAGCAAACTAGATTTAAATGCACACAATACGTGCTTTAAATTACAAATACATGTACAATTGGTATAATATATTAACATAAAATTTTAATATTAAAATATAAATATACTGCATCTTAGGTATTTTAAGTGATCAACGCCAAACTACTCGAGAGTTAGGTTATATAATAGAGATCACAAGTTTCCTTTACATCCATCCATAATTTCTTGTCACCTCATATAAGAGAACATGATCTTACTCTAGTGAGAAATCCAAAGTATATGATAATGTTTATTTACATATACGTATTAGTTAACTATATGTCTATATGGCAAAGTTGATATATTAAAGTTGACATTGACATCTGAAATGGGTTTAGATCTTGAAATAGGAGTAACCTCTTATGTTACTTTGAAACTTCCTTTTTCAGGTTTAAACAAGTAGAAATGGTTAGAGAATTCTTCTAAGAAGATAATTGTTGTTTTAAGGCCTTATCTTAATTTTTTTATATGGCCAAATATGATTTTAGACCAATACAAATCGATTAATATAATAATACATATATTTTAATAAGTACAAGTTTCAATTGGGAAAAAAAAATAGTTGACCTACAAGAATCAATGTCAATTAAGTGAAACTTGTAATCGCTGATTCGCTGGTGCATATGAAAGTCAAATATAACTAGTACTACTCCTACAATCAATCAAGTTTGATAAGTAAAAATCATTTTTTAGCAAGTAAAACTCATTTTTTGTCTATGAAAACAAGTTTTCATCCACCCAAAAATAGTGCTATCAGAATAACAGTAACAATTAGTCAATTAGTTCGAATTAACAACTATCAGTTCTGTCAGTGAAAAAAGGTGTAAAAAGTATTTCTTAATTAGTTATCTGAATATATTGGCACAAAAATCATTTCTCGAATTTATTTGTGAACTGGGGCTGATCTACTCAACTAATTATTAATGGTATATATATATTACAATATCTACATAGTTTGATTTTCATACTTGTCAGCATAATACTTTAATATTTTTAGTTATCAATAAGAATTTTTTTTATAAAAAGTGGGTATCTTGAATATCTATATTGAGACAAATTTGTATAATTATATAAGTACAAGTTCCCCCTCAAAAAAAAAAATATAAGTACAAGTTCCTTTACGTATAAATCACAAACGATGAAAAAAAATGGAGTATATTAGATAGTATTTTCTTTTACCTGCACAAATGTAGAAGCCCAATTCACCATTAAACCAGTATATGTGGAGATATTGTAGTGAAGTCTTGCGAATGGTAGGGCAAAATAAGTGTTAGTGATGTCATTACTTCCAGCACATACTAGGTACACGCTTTGGGAAATGATGCTTGATGTTTTGTTTTCACCCACTGTTGCCTTGAGCTTGCTTATATACCCTTTGAATAACTTCAATTGATCTTCTAATGACAATACATTCTGCATAATCACAAAATTTGAGCTGTACTGTCATATTACTTAGTTTAATCAATTCAAGTCTAAATGTCAATTTTATAAATGGACTAAAGATGTGGTAAACTCCAAATTTAGTAAGAGCTAATATTATTGATGTTGTGACGGGTGATTGTTTCTCCTTATATATATTGATATGCAAGTGTTATAAATGATTAGGAGTGCAAGTTCGGTTTTTGGTTTGGTTTTGCCCCAAAACCAAACCAAACCAAAATAAATTCGGTTTTCATATTTCAAGTCCAAATCCAAACCAAAATTGGCCCCAAACCAAACCAAACCAAACCGAAATTACAAAACCAAAACCAAACCAAACCAAAAAACCGAAATTCTTTTTCGATGCAAATTTTTTTTCCCAAATCTTACAAATAATACGAAAATTATCAAGTTTCAAATCATCAAACATAGAAGAATTACTTCAAATTTCAACTAAAGCTTAAAATTGAAGTACAAGAACTAAAGATAATTGATAAAAACATCAAAACCCATATAGGATAGGCAAACTTCGGTTTGGTTTGGTTTTTTCGGTTTTTGAAAATAAAAACCGAACCAAACCGAAAACCGAAAAAAATGAAAATTTTCCAATCCAAACCAAACCGAATTTTGAAAAAACCAAACCAAATTATTAATTCGGTTTAGTTTGGTTTGGTTTTCGGTTTTTAACCAAATAACTTACACCCCTATAAATGATTGCTTGAAGTATAGGGTATAGAGAGAGACCGCTAATTTTGCTGAGTCGGGATCATAACCAGCAGCACCTGAAGCAAAGCTAACTCCAGAAATGAGGTCACTAGTTTGTAGTTTTGGATCCAAATATGGAGGAACAAACTCTTTAATCCCAAGCTCTTCCGCTACAATAACAAAGTTAAAGTTCAATTAAAGGACTAGCTAGTAATCCAAAAAACTGAATAACTTAAACAATAAATCTATTAGACAATATAATGCATTGTGTTTTAACTTGGTGAACACTTAAGTAAGATTATACACAGCTTGTTTGTATAAGTTGTTGCCTTGTAAAAAGCAGACTAATTGTTGATTTCTTTCAATTTTGTACTTTTTGTTGCTTCAGGCTAGCACTTGCCTCTTGGTGACCAAAAATGATAAACATTTAATTGCTAGATGTTAACTAACATCTAGCAGAAAGAAAGTGTCGACATGTACGTAGGACAATAAAGATAAAGTTGTCGGTCAAACAAAAAGGTGTCCTCAAAAAATACGATGTTGACAAATAGTGTTAAGCGCAACTACAAAATAGTGTTACGTAACTCCAAATAGTGTTTACGCAACTAACAACAAATAGTGTCATGAAATATACATAAGTGTTCATGCAACTCACCTAGTTTTTATATATACAACTAACAAATAGTGTCAATGAAATATATATAGTATTCATGCAACTCAACAAAAATCTGCAAACAAAAAAAAATTATTTTTTCTTTTTTATATTGTGTTTTATTTTTTTATTCCTTGGTGTTCTTTACTCGTCACTAATCACTACAATCTAACACATGAATATCACCAAAAAAACAAATTAGACATGAATGGGGCCCAAGTAACGAGAGACCAAACCTAAGTGGAACACTTCATAATGAATAAGTTTCACAATGGATACTATAGTATGAATTATTTGTAGCTCTTGCAATTTTCCAATAAGTTCGTGCATTTCCAATATTAATTTACACTATCTATACCGCTAACTAGATAGTTTATCACTAGATTCTTTTTTACTACAAAAGATAATAGAAAAGAAATAAAAACAAATAATATTACCAGCTTTCTCTATCTCCTTCTAATCTATATAAATATTAAAAAAAACGTTCCTAAAAAAACCTATATGTCACGTGACACTCTACTCAAACTTCTAATGTAAATGTTTTATGTCCATGTGAGTTTAGATAAAAAAATATAAATATTGTGTGACTGAAAGTTATCAAACATGTGACCTTTGAAATAAAAAGGCAGAGCTTAGCTATCAATACACTATAACTTTATACCAAGGATGTCTTGACCCAGTGGTTAAGATTGAGGTGCTGTGAACGATAGGTCACAGGTTCGAATCCCCCCTCCCCTTCTTTGTACTTTGTACTGCCTTCGTGGCTCCAATGGATCAAAAAAAAATACACTATAACTTTATTGTCTAATTTTTCAAATAAAATATGTTAAAGTCTCTAATAATAATATTTAACTAAAAATACTTAAACAAGTATTTAGATCTCTAACATTCTTATTATGGAACTACCAAGAGACCATTGATGACTTATTCTCTTACCCCAATTCCTTTTAAGCTATTGTTTTCAAACACAAACCTTTTTTTTACTTATCACATCATGACTTCAATTTTTTACTGAACAAAAAAAATACAAAGAGTAACAAATAAATTATGAAATTTATGAATAATAACATATTTATTGTAGTTGACCCGAGGCATCGCCCGAGGAAAAATATTTTTAACAACCAGTGAAATTACAACCAATAGAAAAATTTAAAGCATGAATAATTTTTTGGGACAAACAAAAAAACAAGAACTACATTAAAGGGTGAAGGGATTATTACTTTGTTTAATTTAAAGGCGACTATGTGAAAAAGAGAGTAAAATGCTTATAGTTTAAAGCTTTGGCAATCCAATGTGTATGAAAATGTTATGCAAAGAGAAAATATTATACTTGTATTTTTCTTACACTCAAATTGGTTTTCATGCAGGTTGACTTCTACCCCAATATTGTTTTTATATAGGTTATCATTTTGATCATCACAAAGACGAAACTAATTAACCAGGTTACGACGTACTGGAAGTTAATGTAATATATGGTCATATAAAAAATTCTTGATGCCAAAATATTGCTTTAACTTTAACGAAGTGCTCAGTGGAGGAACAAGCGCATGAACTTAATAAGACCATAAAATATAAACCATAGTATAAAAAGAGAGAAAATTAATCAAAGAGGAAAAGAAAAATAAACAAGTGAAAATTACCAATGAAATCAGAGGGAACTTTGCCATTGCTGTATCTTCCAGTTGGTACACCTCCAGGAAAATCTCTCCCATAAGGTGGGAAATTAGCTTTCCCAACAGTAGCAATGTAATTATTATTTCCTGGATCCACTATTGAATCCCCAAATACTAAAAGTGCTGCCACTTTTACATTTTTCTTAATTTCTCCCAAGTTTATTATGGCATGTCCATAAATATTCAAATATGATGCTATTACCATAAGATAAACCACCATGATAGTGATTTTTGAATGAGAAATGAATTCATTATTATTTCCTAAGAAATATTTCATCTCTTATTCTTACTTAATTTTCTTTCTTTCTCTTCTTCTCTCTTCTCTGTTTATTTGTTTACATTAAAGGGTGTTGCATGTGCTTATATAATACTCCATACGAGCATACGTGAAGAGATTGTTAAATATGAGTCAACTTTAACGTACATATTTCTGCTTATGTATGAACTTAACTAGCAGCTAATTTTCTTGTTTTACTTTTATTAAATTATTTATTTTTCAAGGTGGGTCCTATTTTGTATAGGGTATGGCTCATAATAGAGAATAACAAGAATGAGGAAGCTTTGATTTTGGTCTGATTAATAATGTTAGTTTAGAGACAGGAGTTATGGGCCATATCTTGCATGTCTTATATAGTTATATCCTCATGAAAGGCTGGAAATGGTTTGAGCAAAATTCTTGTATCTTCTTTGAGTTTGACAAATGAGAAATAATCCTGTTAGAGTTGAGTGTGAAAGCATTTCGTAATTTCTTTTGAAGGGTAAGAGTGTGTGTCATTTCAACTAAATCTGCATGTTGAATAACACGTCTAAACAATACACACGGATCGGATCTAGGTTTTTCAGATTGGTGTAGAATCAGCTAATTAGGACATCTGAAATATATTGGGAGCTTTGTTCTAATGATAATTTTTGGATCCGAAAATAGATTAATAAAAAAAATTGGCCTAACGTAATTAATAATATACTTTCTCTGTTTTTTTAGTTGACCCATTTCCTCTAGGCACATTTGTCAATGCACTATTTTGAACCTTTATATCTTTAATTATCAATAAGTAAAAATTACAAAAAGTTGATATTTGGAAAATATATATTGAAATGAATATAACAAGATTCCACATGACTATTTTTTTCCTTAAATACAAATCACAAAGATAGTCAAAGTTGTATATGTGAATAGTGTCAAAAGTCAAAATGAATTATAAAAAAAGAAAAAAACGGAGGAAGTATAGTTTACTATCTTAAGATTCAGATATTAAAAACAAAGCACCTAAAGTATGGCATTGAGTTCAATGACTAAATTAATTAGAATTTATTGGACTTCATATTTATCGGCTATCTCAGGTCCATTGTACAGTAGGTCACCCTAGTCCCTAGCTAGACAGTTGGGTACTCCTCTTCCTTTTTAGTTTTCCCCCATATTCCTTTTTTTACCTTGTCAAGAGTTGTATTGAGTGGGAATACAATCGGGTAACATTCAGAAAGTTTATACTAATATATTGTTGGATAAATGATATTTTTTATATTCTTCAATAACATTAAACCAACTCAACATTATATTGCCCGTTAAAGTTATGCGAGAAAAAAAGTAGTTATCACTACTACAAAAAGGCTTGAAGAGACCCCCTAAAAATGCCCTTAGAGACCACTTAAGAGGTGGTCTCTAGCTCACTGGTCTCTTAGTATAAAAGACCACTTTTTAAAGGTGGTTTTTTAAATAAAAGGAAGAGACCACTATTTAAGATAAGTGGTAGCTTAGGTGCTGGTTGGAGGAACTAAGAAAGAAGGAAAAGAGACCACTTATTTGATTTAAATGGTACCTTTAACTCTACCAAGAAACCACTTAGGCAAATAAGTGGTATTTTTGGTTCCACTAAAAAAGACCACTTATCTTTACAAGGTGATCTCTTTGCTCAACATAAATAAAACAGCTTTTTATATTGGCTTTTTTAATGCGAAAATTTACATATATGCCTTTTTTTTTAATTAAACATATTATCATAATATATTAATACACTTGATGTGTTTTATCCATCCACTAAACATGTACCAAATATTCATTCATTTAAAATAATTATTTACATAATAATATCCTTAACCACTCAAATATTCAACGAATATGTTTCGTAAAATGAGTAAATTAAGAAAATTTCAAACTACATAGATAGAATTTTCAAAAATGAAAAAGATGTAGATACATTATACGTCCTAGTCAAAATCTAGGCTATCTTCAAGTTCTTCCTATCCGCATCACACTTGTGCATGTGAGCTCTGCCAAAATACTACCACGAGTAGGGGCCCCGTTATACTGAAAATCCTTTTAGTAAATTCAATCGCAAATCCTTGTCTGGTAGCTTTTGTGGTGTTCACAAAAGCATCCAAGACATCAGCAGTTGCTCGAACACTCTCGAGCTGCAGAAAAGCATATGTCCATCTGTTAGCATGAGTCAATACTGCAAATTAAAGTATATAGACTCAACAATATTATGATACTCCGACGAGTCATCTCCACAATCCACCCACAATGTCGGCTATTGGGCCAAAGATTAGTGCTCGCAACTCTACAATATCATAGCTCATCATGTTTTTCGAGTCAAAATCATAGAAAACAATGCGAAAGCAAAGAAACAACAATCGATGAAAACTCCTTAATATATAACATCAATTGTTATCTTCAGTAGCTAAAGCTTAAAGCATCATGTAGTAACAGCTTAATAAATCCTGAAGTATTGTTATTGATAATAATTCAAAAGTATATAGAACTAAAGGCATGTATGTGCTTTGTTAGACTTCATCACAATCCACACATAATCGATTAGTTATCTTACACAGAATACTTTCAAAGATAACTGCACCACGATCAACACAATCGCCGACTTTGTCTCCACCTGTAAATCAAACATCTTTATTTTTCATGTGCAAGGTGCTATTTAGATTCAGAATCCCTAATTCTGAAAAAACTTGCCAAGCAATTCACAATTTTTAACAAAAATGTAGTTATAAACCTTAGAAATCAATTATATACATTTCAAGGAATCTAGTAAAAAAACCCAAAAGTAGAAGATAAGATTGAAAACCATGAAAAACGGTGAAAGAAATTACACTTAATTCCAAAAAAAAACGGGAGTTTATCGTCCAAACTTTGCAATACATATAAGCAACACACAAAATCTTAAATCTTTTAAATTTATTCAATCAAATGAACCTGCAATATGAGGATGCGGGTGAATCAAGTAATAGTAGATTCATGGTAAATAATTTAGGGAAGCTTAGCAATAATAAGTCACATAAGAATTGAAAACCCCAAATGAACTAAATGTTGGACAGCGAAGAAAGATGAAGGAATTATGAGGAATTACATGTGATAATCCTCTATTTGGGCTCATGAGAATGTTGGCAGCCATTGATTAAACTCGAGATAACATGCTCGTGAGCGTCGGGGGCGGAAGAAGTCGTGGGCTTCGGAAGACAGGAAGGTGGGGAGTCGCGAAGGTCGGGTAACTGGGGACTAAGGGGTTCGTCGGCGTCGGGCGACAGGGATTAGTGACGGGGGTCTGGGAGTTAGAGGCTAAAACCAATAATACATTATAATACAATATTTAAAGTTCAACTTCTAGCCTTTTAGGGTTGCATTATTAAAAGGTCGGTTCGTAATCTTGTTCACAAGATTACGTTTCCAAATTTTTTTTGGTAAATTCTAATGTACCTATTAATGACTAATAAGTGTATAAGAAAATTAAATTTAATGGATGGCATCAATTTTCAAAAAAGGATGTAAAATCAAAGTAACCACTTAATAAGAATAAGGGGTTTTTTTGTCTTGGAAATTTTTGGAGACATGCAAAAAGACCACTTTTCTAAAAAGTAGGTCTTTTTGTCATAAGAAAAGAGACCCCTTTTCTAACAAATTAGGTGTTTTTTACTAAATAACCACCTATATCATCAATATGGTCTCTTATGGGTGATTTCTTTGCACATATTTGTAGTAGTGTATGCAAGATCTTGTTATTTTATCTCAATGTCTATTTCCAAGGTGTCTATTAATAATAGTAATATTTATTAAACCATAATATTAAAGATACACTAGACTTCCTTCGTTCTCAAATAAATGAAAAGCTTCTCTAAAATATTTCTCATATAAAAGAGAGAAGGTTTTATTTATTTCAAAATGGATGATGTATATTGTTTAAATATGCGTCTTGCAAACCATGAAAAGTTCAATGGAGTAGAATTGAAAGACAGTGGAAGTCTTGATCTTGATGCTTATTGTTCCACATATTACGTACCTTTAGTTTTTTTTTTTTTTAAATAGGCATCAATATTACCCTTAGTACTGGCTTCCCATTTTGAAGCTCTTTCAAGTATTCTTGTACGAGTCTAGATATTCTGGTAAAACGTGGCTGGGTTACTCAACTTCGCATATCTCCTTGTCCGAAATTCATAATTAAACAAGTTTTTATTGAGTGCGCGCATCTTATAGATTTCTTCTAACCTATAGCCTTTTTTTCTTTCAAGTAATTGGTTTGAAAAGGATGGAAATACTAGATAGGTTATTAGGTTGTTTCACCAAATAGATGAAGTAAGGAAATATGTCATAATTAATTATAGAGGCTCTAAAAGAAATAGTATGCAAATTCATAATTGCTCTAGGTTCCTAGAACTTTTCTAGTTGCTTTATTATAATAATCCTAACTATTAATAAAGTTTGGCAAGATTTTGTATACTTTGATTTTTTTTTATTAAGGTAAGAAAAAGAAAGGTTAGGAAGCCCTCCACACAGGGAGTAATCCTGATGTATGATTTACAAGAATGGAATTTAAAGCAAAGTTTTTAATTACAAGGCTCAATATAGAAATAAGACTCTACAAGGTGCCTACATTAGCTACTCATCAATTAGCTGCTTGATTGGTTTCCTTCTCTGAAGATGTGCTTTACGATTCAGTTGTCAAAAGTTTTGAGGAGTGATCGGATGTCATCAATAATGTTTGCAATTTGCCACAGACCTGGCCTTCTCACAGACCTGTGTTGATGACAAGAAGCTAAGATTGTCTCCTCCAATAATGAGATTTTGTATTCCTTCTTGGATAACTAGTAGAACACCTTTTTGCAAGGCAACAAACTCTGCTATATAGGCATGAGAATTTTCTAGCTTGTAAGTGCATGCTTTGAGGGTCATCCCTTCATGGTCTCGGATGATGACGATGGCCGAGCCGCAGCTGAGGGAGGAGCAGGTTGAACCATCGAGATTTAGTTTGAGGTATGATAGGGGTCGGAGGAGGTTCTCATGCTACCATGATAGGATTTTTGATTGGAAAATGGAGGAGAAGAAACAAATTAAGGGGATCTTGTCATGTGACAAAGGTAAATTAAAGTTCAGTGGTACCATTCATTATGGATAAAATAGGTTATGTGGAAGATTCTTAGGATATTATGCTTCTGGTTGTTAAAGATAATATCATTGCATTCTTTTCAAAGACTCCAGATTAGAAAAATACACTAGAGGAAAAAAGCCCAAGGGTTGCGGTCAAAAAGGGCCCAAGGGCTGCGTTTTTTGGCCGCAGCCATTAGACTAGCAGCCCTTGCCATTTAGGAAGGGCTGCGGTTTTTTAACCGCAGCCCTCGCAGCCCTTGGTGGGATAAGGGTTGCGGTTAAGGGCCAAAATCGCAGCCCTTGGTGAGTTAAGGGCTGCGGTTTTGGCCCTTAACCGCAGCCCTTTACCCACCAAGGGCTGCGGTTTTTTCCCGGACCGCAGCCCTTGTTACCCAAAAAAAAAATTTTTTTTTTTTTTTTGCATTTTCTAGCCCAAAATGATCCGAAAACAATTATATATATAGAAAAGGATCATTTTACATTGCAAATTATAATTTTTTATACAAATATATAAGAAGTTACAAAAACATGGTACTCCAGCCTTGCATTCAATTTGACAGCTTCATATTTTCTCTTCTTGAGGAGCAGCATCCTCTTGAGAATACTCCATATGACAAAGATGCATTGCCTACACAATATGGCAAGCTCTAGAGCGTCATATAGATTGATCAGACTAAGGCATCCATAATAACTAATAAGCACCAAAGTATGAAATCTCACCTATGCAGCTTTCAGTTTGACATCCTTCAAAAAAGCCCTTGGCTACAACCAAAAATCCAGTCAGTACAGATAATCAGTTCAAAAGAAACCAACATCCTGTATAAAGAACAATCTCAAATGAACTTACGCCATTCATATAGCAAATCATCTTCTAAAGCAGAATACAAGTTTGAGAAAAAGATGTGCATATGATCGGGAACACAAAGTTGATTGACATATTAATGCATAGCAATGCACCTTTAGGAAGTTTGGTATAAGATTTGACCCGTCATAAAGGTTCTTTATCCACTATTCTTCAACATAAACTACCCTGCATCACCAGATCAATGAATGGCCAGGTTAGCTATATCTACCTTCCTAGTTATACATACTAAAGTACAGAGTTGTACTTGATTCCGCCACAACACCACTTCTTCCAATGTGGTGCCTTCAACGAGTTTTTCTGCCTGTGTTGCAGAATTTTGAGGATGGCAAGGTGGTTGTGTGTGTGTACGTGTTTGTGTGTGCCGGGAGGAGGGGGGTTAGAGATGAAGCCTTATCTTTTAATTGCATATAGATTAATCCAATCCTATTACTGTATTTTACAACTACCAGAAGAAAAATGGAGAGATTTTCCAATCAAATCCAAAATATAATATGGAACATCCTCAATAACATGTGATTTAAATCTTGGCTCATTTTGTATGCATAATTAACATACAGCTAGCAGATACCAAAAATCCAGGAAAGTAACACAAGTTGTGTTGATCACATATGCTAACTACCAGTAAGAAATACTATGACAAAGCGGGACTATGGCTATATTTTGACTTCACAAAATCAATTTCAGATAGATAGAGTTATGGCTTTATTTGACAGAAACGGACGGTTTGAACACAACTTTCAAATGCTGCAATAACAACCGGGGAACATATAGTATATCCGTATATATTTATACCGTATAAGGGAGTTATGAACTTACTATCTCCAAAATTGCTAATGAAGATCGGTCTATCTACCTTGACAAGACGAACTCGCGTAAGAAAATAACATGAACAAAGCAAAGTTAACGTAGTATATAAAGCTAGATTTATTTATAAACGGAAGCAGCAGAGTCTGCGTGACGTCCAATGCACGAAAAAATTCCAAGTGTTTTGAGGAAGATGAAAAGATGATACCTTTGTCCTAACTGAAAGTGGATTGGCAACAATGAACTTGAAAAGTTGAGGCAGATATTTGCGATCAGCATCACCATCATTGTACAAAGCACTACATACCAACCTAAAGATGATAGGGAAAGAAAGCATTAACAATATGAAGGACAAAATTCAGTAAGCATTACCAATAGTCTAGTCCAGCTTACGTGTGTGCCCCCAATTCCTTCACATCATGTTCCACAATAAAATCATAACGTCCCCCAGCACGTATAGTTTCAAGTTTCAACAGGTGATTTCGATGTATCCATTAGCAGTACCCTCTGCCTTTCAGTTTGGATTTCCGCCTGCAACCAACGACAAATTCTTACAAAATCACCACATTGTGACAAAATTATAAAATTGAATTAACACTCTAATCCAACTTTACAATATCCAACATTCATAAATCATACTTCATATTACAAAAATCACCGATCATTTCATTCATTCCTTCATTCATTCATTTACCAATCACCAAACAACAACAAAACAGCAACATTTTACTCTCATAATCAACGAACCTCGAAAGTGGAACTCTTATTAATACTAGTGTAGCAAAAATCACCAATCATTACATTCATTCATTCAGCAATCACCAAACAGCAACATTTTACTCTCAAAATCAAATTTCTGAGTATACAAAATTAACAACATCAAAAAAAGGTACGACTGACATTAATAACAATATCTCGAACCTCAAAACTAGAGCTATTATCAATACGAACATAGCAAAAATCACCGATCATCACATTCATTCAATCACCAAACAACAAGAAAACAAAATCATTTTACTCTCATAATCAAAGAACCTCGATACTGGAACTCTTAATGTAGCAAATTCACCGATCATCACATTCATTCAATCACCAAACAAGAAGAAAACAACAACATTTTACACTCAAAATAAAATTTGTAAGTAAACAAAATTAACAACAAAAAACATAAGGCAATGACTGACCTTAATAACAATATCTCGAATCTCGAAACTGGAACTATTATTAATACTAATATAGCTACAAAACGTCTCTCCCAAATAAATCGCCCTAACAAATCAAAAATCAAACAAAAAAAATCAACAAAATTAACAACAAAAATAAAGATGAGAGAGAGAGAGATAGAGAACACGAACCCGAAGGATTACGGGAGAACGAGGAGGCCAGAGAGACCAGACACTTAACCGAGAAGGATCAGAGAGAAGGAAACGAGAGCGAAAGGAGAGATCGGGATTTGAGGAGAGAGAATCGGAGAAGAGAGGAGATCGGCGGGGTCGAAGAGGATTCTAGTAGAATGCTTCTCAACAAATCAACCTAATCAGAAACCCTAGAATCACGGCCTCACACATAAAGCCGTCGATGCTAAAGGATCAGTGACGTGAAGTGATGCCAATCGTTGATTGTATAGGCGACGACGACGGATTTGGCGGTGGTGTGAAGAGGACAGACGAGGGAGTGTGGTGGTCGTGAGATTTGTGAGAGGAAACCTTAGCCCCCTTTGTGAGAGGAGAGAGAATATGAGAGGGAGGGGGGAGATTGCGACTTTGTAAGATTTGCTCAAGAGTTTGCTCGTCGAACGTTTATTTTTCGCGGTTGTGAGAATTAATGATAAAGGGTGCGGTTAGCCCAAAAACCACAGCCCTTAATTCTTATCTTCTTTTATTTTTCGCGGGTGGGTTAAGGGGTCGCGGTTTAGCCCAAAACCGCAGCCCTTAATTCTCAAGGGTGCGTTTTCGGATAACCGACCCTTGCACCGCAGCCCCTTGGTCTATTTTCCTCTAGTGATAAATTTAGAAATTAAGTTTTTTTAAGTTTTCATGAGTTACGAGGTAGAAAGAAGAGGGTCGAGAAGAATCATATAATGAAGCCATTTCTTTACTTCTGGGTGATGGTGATCCGATCCCATACTTTTCTAGATTTGGTGCATTGACAAAATAGATGATCTATTGTCTTTTTTTGTTGGTTGCAGAGGGCCATTTATCTTCCTTAAGGTCTAAGTTAATTATGGGCTAGCCAGGTAGGTGATTTGACGGTAAATTTGCCATTTGGGTTAGGGTCCCAAATTGTAGAGTCATTTGAATCTGAATTAGGTAAAGGGTTCCCTTTTATATATGTAATTATGTTGGGGGAACATTTGCTGAAGTTCTAGAATGTTCCAAGATTTATTTGAAAGAAAAATTTCTTCTATGCGGACATTAAGATCTATTGTATCTGCAGGGAGGTTTAGCATGTCTAATAGATTTTTGTGATAGATTCAATTTTCGACAAATATATACATGAGACTTGAGATCAGCCGCCTATTTTAGGCCTTAGTCATATCCAAAAGGATTTTTTGATGGGAACAATCCCACCTTTGCGCGGTATTACCAAAACAGTCCCACCATTTAAAAATTTGGGAATAATCCAACCTTTGGGGTGCATCTGCTTGAAATGGACAATTTGAACCTATGACATGTTAGACCGGTAAAAAAACTTGATGACCTTTTTTTTCCCTTCCAAAAATAATTATTGACTCAATAAAGAAAAAAAAACTAACCCTCTCCTCCCCCCACACTGCCCTTCCTTCTCCTCCCACACTCCAGCCACCCCCAATAACTCCCTTTATGTCCCTCTTTCCTTCCTCTCTCACCACCACCACTCCTCCCTTTTTCCTTCTCTTTCAATCCCTCTTTCCTCCCTTCCTCCCTTCAACTTTCCCACGAATCCCACCATCACCCTGCGTCCCCTCGCCCATGACAACCACCACCAATTGCAACTCATTCCTCCCTCTCTTTGTCCCACCCTCCTAAACTACCTACTTGCTTAGCATGGAGGATTAGAGGAAGAGGGAGGGAGGCTCTACTTTTGGGGGTCGCTTCCTCCTATTCTCATACAACTTATTAGCGAGGTCACGGAAGCACGGATGTCGCTTCATTTATAACAAAATTCACAAATACACCCGCTTCTAGGAGTAGAGATAGAAGGGAGATCGTGAAGTTGGGTTTCGTGAGCTTTTTAGGGTGGGTAGTTTGGGAAGGTGGGGTTGGGTTCAAGGTTTGAGAGGGGGTGAGGTTGTGGCGTCTAGGGTTTGGGTCGGTGGTGGTTGGGTTTTAACATCGTGGTGGGCGAGAGGGCTTTCGTGGGTGGCGAGGGTAGGCTGGGCACGGGTTCGGACAAGATGGTGGGTGGTTCGAGGTTTAGGAGAGGGTACAACGGTGGCTAGCCGAGGGTAGTGGGGGTTTTATTTGTGGTTTTAGTGGTTGGTGATGGTGGGGGCTAACTTTTGGGTGGGAGTGAGGGTGATTGGGTGAAGGCAGTTGGTTGTAGACTTGTAGGGGTTGGGGTTAGTGGAAGGGAGGTGGTGGTGGAAGGGAGGGGAGTTGTTGTGGTAAAGTTTTCTTTTAGTGAATTTATAAATTAAAATAATTAGATTTAGGTGCTTAATTAAGAATTTAGTTTAAAACACATTATATTAGTTCTTAATCACATAATTAGGGTATTAAACCTGCATTTGCAGGTTACCAACAGGTAACGATCCATTATGGGCACATACACCTTGAAGGTTGGATTATTCCCAAATTTCTGAAAGGTAGGATTGTTTTGGGAAGACCGCTCAAAGGTGGGATAATTCCCATAAAAAAAATCCTATCCGAAAACCATCCCAAAAATCCAAAACCCTTCAACCTTTGCTACCTATGAGTTTCAAACATGTGACCAGATAAATAATTGTTGTGTACTCAGCCCTTAAAACAACTCTTGCTCCTTCGGTTTATAATATACTTCATAGGTGCTAAGTACAGATAAAAATCCACTAAATACATGATTATTTAAAATATTAAAATTACGTTTTCTTAATACTCTTTTATTTTAAAAAATTATTGGGCCTAGTGAATAGAGAGAGTGTTAAGTTTGGTTGAGTTTCTTTCACAATGATATCAAAACAATGTCATTATATGAGATCTTGAATTTGTCTCAATAATGCATATTATCTAATTAAAAATTAGAGGGTAGCATATAAATGTTGCACGTACTTATGAAAACTTCGGAGGAAGTTATATATATATATGTTTTGGTTTTACGAAATCAACTTTAGCACTAGGTATTCGATAATCTTTTAATCTTTGGAGAATAATGTTGTTTCTATTCAATAGACATTTTATTGTAGATATCAACTAGTTTAGTTGATAAGTCTTGGGAGGTGCTCCAAAATCAAATCAAATTCCGTCTACATCATTCGCTCTTATGGCTCTCTCTACACAACAACAACAACAAAAAAACTTTACTAATTACAATTGGACAATAGAACATTTACTTTAATAAGTTGGTTAAACTGCTTTTAATGTTTAACTAGTATTTAGGCCCGGACTATGCCCCGGGGTTTCTCTATGCTATAATTTAGTAGTAGTTAAATAAGTCATCTCATTCATTATATGGATTTCAAAAGTTATCCATTCATATATCATTAATTTTGATTAAATAAGCAATAATAGTATGGTGGAGTGATGGTTGGATCCCTTTCTTTCATACTTGAGAATGTGGGTTCAAATCTTCACGTTAACATTGCTTCTTTTTTTTTAGTATATGAGAAAGACGTGGATAGAATGTTATTAAATGAGGGAGGGTGACACGTGGCACATATACGTTCTTTTTTTAATATATTAGTATAGATTCTAGTTAGTAATCTACCTTGGTTTTCTACTTCTCTCCTTAGAGCAGATATAAGTTATAACTAGCTGTCCCCTCAAAAAAAAAAAAAAAGTTATAACTAGCTGTGAATTGAGCCTTGTGTTATCATTTGAATATGCAGACAAAGGTAGGGAATAAATTTTGGTGCTACAGATAATTTATTTTGGGAAGTCTAAACCATGTGAATCAATGGTGGTTATGTTATAATACATGTGCAAAGTTGACTGACTGGGATAGTAATTAATGAAAGCATAATCTTATACTAGTATAGAGATCAGGTGCCAAGAAATGCCCTCTTTTATCCCAAAATAAGGTGGGACTAAAATACAAATTGATATGTGTCAATTGGTGTTTGTATGAGAAGTAGATTTTTTTCCTTTTTAAGATAACATGAAAATTCCTTGAAAGTGGGAGGAGATTTAGGAATCCCACTCTCTAAGGGGCAAGAACCGAATTCCTGTTATTGAGATGGAAGGAGGGCCTCCAACTAAATAGGCGACCCTTAATTCTTGTCTTTCTTGATATGTACCTAGAATAGGTTGTATTGATGTGTGAGTTCTAGTGGCACTAGACTCGGTTATTGGGCGGGGCGGGTCGGGGTCGGTGCGGGTCGATAGCGGTTTAGTGCATTAAGGGTCGCTTGATAAGAGGGTCGCTAGCAGGTCGGGTCAATGCGGGTCGGGTCAATAGCGGGTCAACAATCAGGTGAGAAAACTAATGAACAGAGAGAAACAAAAGTGAGTATAATTGAAGAGAATCCATACATGTAAATATTTTTGCAATATCTAATTTATTTTTCAAAATTATTGGGATATTTTATCGGCCCTATAATGGCCCTGTCCAATAACGACCATGTCCATTAAAACCCTGTCCAATAAAAGCCCTATAAATTTGACCCTAACCCTTTAGCCATTGGGCTACCCTGTCCAATAACTAGGTCTAATTGGCACTATGCATGCCACTATGGCACTATCCAGTATTCACGTATCCTTGGGCCTTGACTCTTGTAGATGAGGGCTTACTTGAAACCGGGTGTGTTTTTGAACTATAAAAGTTTCCTTTATGAATATCTTATTTTGAGTTTGATGCTCTCTTCTACTTTTAATTTATAAACAAGTTTTTAGGCCCGGCTATGCCTCGGGTTATTATATTATGTACTTTACCAAACATTAGTTGGTTTAGTTGTTAAGACTTTAGTATATAAAGCTTGAAGTCATGGGATCAAATCTTATACCATGCATTTTCTAATTTTTTATTGTATGTGGAGTTCATGAACAAACATCTACAGGGACACGCCACGTGACATAGTTCGCTTGCTTAGGAGTTAGGAACACCTTTTAATATACTAGTTGTTGTACCAAGATATATTAGTTGAAATATTGTGAGTGGTATAATTGTATTGAAGATGATGAATAAGAAGGCATTGTGGTGAATGAGTAAATGTACGTATGAGTATAAGTAGGGGTGAATAACTAAATGCACTTATTAGCATAAGTGATTTAAGCAAAAGGGCAGGTTCACAAAACCAGCACTTATGTGAACATAACCATTTTTTTGGAGCCAAAAGATGCACAAATTAAAATGCATAAGGCTAAGTTTCCACAACAAGTACCTATTTAGACATTTACAAACCATTAGAAAGTAGATGCTGAAGTTCTATTGTTCACCCCCAAAAAAATATCACTTACACATAGCACCATACTTAATTAAAAGATTCACATCTCTTTGTACAGGAGGAAGGAAAACCAAAAAAAATCAAGAATTCTTAGAACTATAAATGAGGATGTGATAGTTCCATATACTGCTAAATTGTTTTTTAAGCTTGGTTTGGCTAGCATTAAGTTGCCTATAGTTGTAGGCTTTGCAGGGCAGAGACCCAAATTAGTTAAACATTATGCTGCTAAAGTAATAGGTGTTCTAAATAATAGGATGTGAAGGTAATAGGTATGCCAAACAGATAAGTTCAAGATTAGATAGGTAATAGGTATGCCAAACAAATTATACAATACGGTTCTTGCAAGCCAAACATTAGATTTCTAGAGTAGTGTGTCTGACATTTTCACTTAAAGTAGTAGAATAAAGCAGTTAAGTTAAGCGGCATTGTTTGCTCGTACAAAAACTCGGATAGCAAAGACTTGATCCATAACTACTAAACAGGCACAAAAGCAGGGTGTCCTCTAGGAACTCCGACCTAACCAGCACAAAAGGGTACTGTGCTCCTAATAGAAGCCCTGTTGTTGCATGCAAGAGAATGGAAGACCTACTCCCATGTAATGTTCTTTGGAACCCAACTTAGACAATGGTTCCTTGATAGTGTTGCAGTAGGCCCGATCTGGAGGTAAAAGGGAGTAGACTGTAGGCTCTCTGCAATAACTTCGAAATTAAGGGTACCCTACAAAAAAGTTACGCCTGTGTTAGTGGATGCTAATTAGAACTGTATATTTGACATGCTATATACCTGCAATCTGTCATGATATATCCACATAGGGCCATTACTGTTTTATTGAAAGAGTATGAGTTTATTGTGGCACACAAAAGCAACAAAACATATTGGATAGGCATGGAAAACGTTGTTCAACAGCAAAAGGAAGTGAGGTTTTTTTTTTTTAGTTTGTAATGTGATTTTGTGTATAAATCAGATTGGATTAGGATGTCTCTGCTGGATGGAATTTCAGCACAAACATATTTGTGAAATTCTGCTGGATCCTTGATCTTGTAAACGGGCTTCATGATAACAAGCAAATGCGCATGAGGTAAGCCCCGTTTTTGAAATTCTACAACATATACAAATGCTGCAACTTCACCAAAATAGTTTTCCTCTGTTTTTTTTCAGCGCAATAAGTTTTGCACGGAAAATACGCGCGACCACGTCAGGTCTATTCTGTGCTTGCTCACCGGGCGCGAGTTCTGCCTTAATCTCTGGCCAGTTGGGGTTACAGGTAATTGTGACAAACAAATCTGGCTTGCCAAAGCGTTGCACAAGGCTTACTGCATTCAAATAGTGCCTCTTCATATCCCGTGGGCCACCTAAGAAATACGGTGGCAGGATCACTCGGTGGCCTACATTCGCAGCCTGTGTCTCACCACCCGTAAAGCTATCAATAAGGCCTTGATACAATTCAGCCCTTATAGCCGCCTGATTTTTCCTGAAGAAATCTAAGCGTGTGTTCTCAAGTTTCACATACATATCAACAATGTATTGTTGCAGCAAGCGACACGCCCTTAGGAGGTAATTGCCTAGCCGGATCTGGAATTTGTAGGCGTAATATTCTCTACAAGATATATGCTGCCCCCGAGTGTTATGGCTAGTCCTTGCAACTACACCGAATACAACAAGCAGGACAGGAAAAAATATGAGACCTCACACAAAAAAGAAGGGAGCAACATATGACAACAAAGTACAATGAAGTGTTTGTTTGCTAAATACCAGAAGCTTGTTCGGACAGGAAATCAGTAACCTCTATAACTGCAGGCGAGTTTATGGGGTTATCTGCATTGTCTACCTGTTCTCTACCACCTTTGGACATCTTCTTAAGCCCTTGATGCCAGCCACATGCACCATATGGGTAAATCAGCGGGTATTGCAGTGCATCATAGCAACCATAATAATGCATAATCCTATGGGATTCATCTGACTTCCCATGCATGACTATATATGGGCTGCTATGTTGGCTGGTGGAAGACTCTTCAGTCCATATAACAGCAACCTCTTCAGCGGCGGGCACATTGTAGATGCGTTGATCAAGAATTGGATCCTTGTTAATGCGGATTTCTGTGTCATCAGCTATGTCGATTTCTCGCAGCGATTTAAATTTTTTTGCATACGGGTTATACTGCATAATGTCCATTATTATGGATATGACATCAGGTCGGAGTTCAGGGAAAAGGCCTAAACGGTTCTCGCGTTCATGTTGAGCATCATAGAAATATAATTGTAGAAATTTAGCTTTTTGGTTAGTAGGATCAGGTAGGAGATCAGGGATAAAGTGGTACATTTGTCCATGTAGCTTAAAAACATATATGCCTTTTTCTGTTTTTGAATCGAATATTCCACCAAGGGAGCTAAAAGCGAAAAGGTTATTGTATAGTCTATCATATGTCCTGAAATGTATGGAATCATCATCTTGAGAGGTGAATAGCCTGATAAGTTCTGAAGGGTACGCATCAGAAGCGATTTTTGTTTCACCACCACTGCAACAGAAGCCGGGCGGTTCGTAGCAGAATTTTTTTGCAAAACAAAACGTACAAAAATGTGGTGGAGATAATTCCAGGGGCGCGCTTGGCACACACTGACCCACCATTAGAGCTGCCTGGACTGAAGTGATAACCTTTAAGATTAGAAAGTAATGAAAATAGGTGGAATCTATTAACAAGGAGCAGAAGGTGGGTAGTTACGCGTTGGGTGTTGCTGCTGCCTTTTATTGCGTGTTCTTCGCACTGGCACGTCCACGGCAGGTGCCTGTGAAGGCATCCGTCGATTATGGATAACGGGTGCAGTCCGCGTTGAGGACAGGAAACCCAAGTCAGCATGTGTGGCTGCACTTTGCTGAGCTGATTTCATGCGTTTGGATACCCGTGTCTTGGACGTTGACGGCGTATTTGTAGGATCTATTTATGGATAAGCAACTTTTACAAACCGTAGACATCTAGGGTAGAGGTACTTGATGTTGGAGAAGTAATTTAGGGAAGATATTTAAAACATAACAAAGCCATTTACTAACTTGCATGAACAACAGTATACGTACATGAAAGCAAAGGAGGGAGGAACAAGTAATACCCATAAGTTGTTGCACAGGAACCAATGTGGTTCAGCAGAGCCTTAGGTGGGTCACCATTGCGCAGGCTAACAATGGCAGAATAACTGGCAAGCTGCCCACTTCACGAGTCTGTATGCAAGTAGTAGAATTTGGCGACAAATGTGAGACACCCACAAAGAGAGTAAGAACAAAAGGATACACAGAATCAGGGATTTAAAACAAATTAAATTAAGGGCATGAAATCGTAAATGGCAAACATTTCATTCTAAATTAAATCTTTATATATAATTTAGTCGAGTACTTACAACAAAGTTAGGATCAAAGACATTACTATTAGATAAGAAGCGAAATACACAAGAGGTATGCTCATGAATGCAGAACACTGGATTAGACACTGCGACTGTATGTTTTTATAAAAAAAAAAAAAAAAGGCGCAAAAAGATGCCCAAACAAAGCAGCACGCCACCCTAGAAGGCGACAGGTCTATTGCAAAAAAATTACTGGAGGCATTGTCTAAGATAAGAAGTTGTTCTTGTACAAAAGGAACAACGTGTACATTAGATCAAATGTAAATGCCCACACAAAAGGAAGCACCTTAATGCACAGACTATTTAGTTTTTCCTACGCTTCAGTACAGATTCAAGCGCAGTTGGAACAATAAGAAGCGGAATAGCAGCCCCTGTTCCAGTGGCAGATGAGCTTCCAAAAGATGACCTCGATTTACGCTTTCTCGGAGGGGGAGGAGGAGAGATCATTGTCGGTATTTGGAAGAGTTCACCACGAGGAGTTAAGCACTCTTGTTCTACAACCAGTGCACTTGGTTGAAGGCCATTGACGATCCCTAGTACACGTTCCCTAGCAGTTGCATAGTTTTCACGTTCAAGGGAGTATAGTACAGCAGCGTAGTTCGTACCTTTGTAGTTTGCATCATTTATTTCGAGGTTGTAGAGGCGCATAAGGCAAGCAATGGTCTTCTTTGCAACACTCTGCTTTGCATCAAAGTGTGTATCACAATAATCTCCAAAGATACACTCCATTCCATCAGCACTGGAACAATGTTTAATTGTCAACCAAGAAGTAAAGGAGTATTGTCCAAAACAGATGGTCTCAATCGGAGTCAACAAGGCTTGGGTGTGGCTAACGACAGTGCGCAACACTTCAATATAATTGATGCACACATGTTTAGGACAGAACTTGATATTCATGCACTCATGTTCGTGCACAACTATATTTGGTTCTTTCTTTTCAATCTGTTCCAGTTCCAAACGTTTCAAGTTATAGAACCTAGCACACCGTTCAAACATTTGTTTCCTTTCTGACGTGAAATCCTCAACCCGGACATGGTACATATGCATAAGCTTTCGGACAGCCTGTTCAGCAGCTCTTTCACAAGACTCCTCTAGATTACTTGCCTTTTCACCGACAAAGACATAACCAATTGCGAAGCATTCCGTCGTAACAGTCATGCAAGGATTATTCTGGACCATGTCAACAAAGTCATAAACAGGTTATGGGAAATGCATGCATTCAGTAATTTGGCGTAAAAGAGGTCGAAACGGAATTGAAATTATTCTGGGTGTCATAGTCATAACCTGTAACGTAAAGCACTGATTTCAGGGGGTGCATGGTCATGTCAGAAGCAAAGATCCTTGAGCTATAGGTGATGTATACTACTTGTTAACCACTCCTATGTATCATTCTATATGCGTGCATGGGATTATCTTTTGTTATGCTAAACAGGTAAAGAAGAGCATAGACGGAGGGCAGTTGGCACCACATATGCTGGTCCACCAAATGTATAATTGGCATTCTACAAGACAACATGTCAATTCCTATTAAGAACGCAGTTTTGCCAGTATTATACAGAGGGTGTATGACACATTTGTCAACATGGCTACCAAGAACTAATACGAAGATGTGCAATAACCGTAATTATGTGGCCATTGTAAACTATACGTAACCAGGTTACATAGGCCTGACCACTAATTCTAGAGGACTCCAGTAGGGAGCATACATAGGTACAGACTTACGAGGCATTAACAGAAGCACACATCAGTAAGCTATCATGCTTGGTAGGAGGATATACCCTTTTAAGGGAGTACGTATGAATAGGGACGTATACAAGAACAAATGACTAAATGTGTAAACTGCACAACAAGCACCAAATAACAAAGGCAGCACACACATGGCAATTGTGGCACGATATTGAACACAGAAGATAATACCTGTGAATGCCTGCGTAAAAACAATAATACCAGAGGCCTGAATAGGTGTATATGTGAGAAGAAACCTACAAGAAATTAAGGAAAATGTATTAGTAAAGGATACAAGAGTACGGGATCCCATAGCATGAGAAATAACACTTTTAACAACAGATTACATTTTTCACCAGCGAGGTGCAACGCGTACTGTTAGCATAGTAAATGTAAGTGTATGTTTGCTATGCTAAAAGCACATTATACAATGCAATATAATAACTACAAACAAAGGATCAAGCAGAAAAGTAATAATTTCTCATGGCTATTAGTTTTTCCAATTCATACAACTATGCAAGATCAAGGACAAAAGTAATAAACTGGCACTTAAAATGGTTGTTCAAGCTAGTAAAACACAATTGAGAGAAGCCACATTTGTATCATGCCAATATGTTCACCATTCCCTTTTCCTAATTGCACATCTACTTTTCCTAATTGAGTTCCATAAATCCTAAACCTCTAAACCTTTAACAGTGCCAAGCTTTCTCTTTGATACTCCTCGTTGGGCAACTATATTCACATTTTCTCTTTCACCAATATCTACCAACATGTTGTACATGGACTGCACAAGTGCATATGTAGGTATGGAAACTGGTGGAAGTAACCATTTACACCAGATAACAGCAGGCAAGCAGGAAAAGTAATTAGCATAGTTGACATGTAACTACTTAGGCCATTGATTTGCAAACTATATTTAGCTATTATGAAACTACCTAGAATACACAGTGACTCATTTGCACAGTAGAGGAAGTTAAATTTGAACATTAGAACAAAAAATGTATGGTTAATATTTTTTGTTCCAGTAGAATCACAGCTATTCGTGTTGCATTATGGCATTAGGAAATATGTCAAATGTGAAGGTCCATTAGGTGCAAATAGGCAATGTATTGAGTTAATTGTCATAGTTGATAGTAGTAATTGTTAGATATGTTTCTCACCAAAAAAAAAATTGTTAGATATGTCATTGTAATTGTTCTTAATCAATGATGTAAAGCGTTTGTAATACTGAACACATGCAGGAGCCAAAGCAGTATGCAAAAACAGTTGAAGATAGAGGAGGAAGAAGGGAGCAATACCAGCTGGAATATGAGCAACAACACACAAGCAAGAGAAACTGAAAAAACGCCTTTATATATGGGGAAGGAAGGTAAGAAGAGGTGAGACCTAAAAAAATATGAAGGGCAATAGTGTAAATAGGATGCCATTAGAGGACGAATGGAAGTACTGCATATCAGTTGCAATCCCTCATATGACGGAATTTAGGAGCACATAATTACCTATATTACCTATTTTACAGAATACATGGAGGATAACCAATACCTGTTCCACATAAACAAGTCTGAAAAAGAGTGGAAGTACCCATGAAAACAGGAGGAACACACAAGTTTTGGAGGGAAAAGTACATATAAAACTGACTGACAGCCAACTGCATAGCAAGCAACTAACAAATACGAACTGTAATACAGGGAAATACCAAAAAGTATGCACATGTAAAAATACGGTGCCAGAATAATAAAGAGGAGAATGGAAAGGGCCTTGGGTAAAAAAAATTTAAACTTACCCCCATAAACAAGTGGGTCACCATGGGCCGGGTTGGCCTGAATTCCACTGAACCAAACGGACTTAATGAATGTTAGGCCAATGGCCTAGGTTTGTTGGATCTCATGACTAGGGTGATGTGGTCGACATGGGATACGCTGTCTGGGTTATGGCCCAGGCTTGACGGCTTTCATGGTTAGGTTTGTTGCCTGGGTGTCCGGCCCGAATGGGCGGGCCAATAGCCTGACTTTAACGGCGCTGATGTCTTGGGTTGTTGGGTGGATGTGGATGTGGTCGTGGTTCATGGATCGTGGTCTGGCTTCGACGGCTTCCATCGCTGATGCGGGCCGAACAACTGGGCTTATCGGCTCGGATGGCCCGGGGGCGCCGGTAAATTTGGCCCGTGGCTTATGGGTTACTTTCCAGTTTTGACGACTCTCATGGCTGGGGTGCTGTGCATTCAGTTTTGGTCTCGTCTGGACCAGGGCTTGTCGCCGGGGGGCAAGAGGGTCGCCTGAACCATTGCTACCCTTGAATGGATGATGGACAGAAGAACAGTTGAGGTGAGTGGGCACGTGTTGCGGATATTGGTAGATGGACCCAGCAAGTTAGAGAGTTTCTGTACGTTTGGGCCAATATCTAGGGAGCAGGCCAATTTGTGGAAACCATGAAGCCCATGGACCTGGATCCCTTTTTCACGTATAATGAATGGTACGTTTAATGAAGGTGGAGCCCTGTGGTTGAATCGTGCGATTCAAGCTCTTCTGCTGGCAACGGCTGCGATTGCATTTCGCTTAGGAACAGTGAATTACGGGGTTTTATCACTCAGTTCACTATTCCTTTGAACAGTAGCTTTACTCAACTTTTAGAAGGGTAATAGATTTGTATAGATTAGAATTTTTACTTATAAGAAAAAAAATCTACCAGTAGGTAGATAAATTTTCCCCAAGCTTTTTCAATATCTTATTATATTATTTGGATGGTACATTAAAAGTTTAATAAAAGCATGTTAGAAAAATGTATGTTTATTTTAAAGAAAAAGGTACGGATACAAAAATCTATGCCTACCTTCTTTGCAGCCTGCTAAGGTATGAATCAAGTTTATGAGAGCCTAACATATGGGTTTAAATTACTAGTTATTAGTGTGGTCATGACTTAAGATAGTGCACAACACGTGATGCTTCTCCATAATCATTTTGAATATTGATATTCACATTCTACCATTCCAATGACTTCATTCATTGAGATCAGAGCTATAACGAAATTGTCTGTCTTCAATTCATGATATTACAATATATATTCAATAGAAATGAGTTTCTCACCTATTAACAAGAACTTTCTGTCAAAAAAAAAAACAAGAACTTAAAAAGGGTAATAAAAGCACAAAATACTAAACTGAAGATTTTACAAACTGGACTTAAATTTTTGCCAACATACTATCTTCTCTGTCTTGCAAAAACAAAACCATCCTTTGAAATGCCTTCCTCTTTTCTCTACTTATTTTATAAGAGGAGAGAACATTATTCAAAGTATTTCATCTTACTAGTTATTTTAATGGAAAAATTGATAAGAACAATCTTAATTATGGCCATCCTTCCATACAATAAGCCAAAATTTAAGGTGCATCTTACATGAGTGGTCCTTGTAGGTCACTTGTCTGCTGCAACAAGTAATCTGAGTCATTTAGCAACGAAAATTTAAAAATCCGTCGCTAAGTTTATCAACGCGAGACATTAAAATTCGCCGCTAGCGAAATTATCTTCTTCCTTCATATATATTTGCTCTTCTTTGTTCATTACTTCGATTATCTTGATTGCAAAATTTATTTCATTAATGTTTATTTATTATTTTTTGGAAGGAATTTGTTTCATTAATTTAAATCTACATTATTTTAGAGATCTTTTTAGGTGCCAGGTGATATTTTAAGTGGAAAATTTTCATTTTCTAAAAATATCTCATTTTTTTTATTTTTTTTTATATGCTCAGGCATTCTTTTCTTTATTTGCACACTATTTCACCCAGACCTCTCTTGATCATATTTGAACTTTGCAAATAGCTTTAGATAATTACCATAAATCTACAATTCGAATCAAAAGAATATGAATATATGTCATCCATAGATAAATAGCGTAGTATATACTTTGTAGCAAGCAATTTTATTTTTCTTATATTTCTCAGTTAAAATGCAATTATAATGTTTGAGTAAAATTGTGGCTAAGTCACATCTAGAGAAATTACTAATTTATCACTATGAATATTCTTATGAACAACTCCTATATTCATTTTGAAGATATTTAACCATGTATTTACTTCGTGAAAGTTATAGATCTAAAAAAAATGAATATAGACTCAAGGATTACTTTATTTGGAGTTGTGTGCTAATATTTCTGCTATCAAAAACATTACTAATTTAATTCTAAGAACAATGAAATTCTTTTAATTTGCTCAGCATGTAACAAGTCATCCGCGACCACTCATGTAAAATATACCTTAAAGTTTAGCCTGCTCTGTGATAATCAATAATTGAATTTTTTTATGGAAGGATGGTTATAATTAAAATCGTTGTTGTCATTTTTTTCCCTTTTTTAAGATAATAACTCACATAATATCGTTATTGTCAAGTTTTCCTTTTTTAAGATAATTAGAACCGTTGTTGTCAAACTAGCCTATGACTATGAGTCGTTAGAATTGTGGAACACATTGCCTTGAGTTTCCATTCTGTCGTCAGATCCATACACATAGGCTTCCTTTCCTCGCCTCTAAATATGGAGATTGGAGACGATAAACCAACAATAATGTCGGTACAATATATATTGATTGTTCATCATAATTCAATAATTCATCATGCACAACTGTCACCCAACTTGCTAATGCTTCTTTAGGAGAGGTGACATATCCGAAATTGATATTTGACAGCAATTACATATATACATAATACTCCCTCCGATCTTTATTAGTTTACCCGTTTCTTTTGCACAGAGTTTTAGGAGAAATAATGTCGTGGGACATAGAAAGAAAGAGAAACTATTATTTTATATTAAAGTTGAATGTATGTGTGATGGAAAGTTAGTGGTCTCATTCCAAAAATAGTACCAAAAGAAATGGCAGAACTAATAAGGGCATCCCAAAAGTTGAATACGGGTAAACTAATAAAGACCGGAGGGAGTACATGTCATCATTATTCTTTATTATTCCGTACAAAATCGCAAAATTGATGGGCAATATCATGTAACTTCTAGTCTTGTATCATTGTATGTGATGTCATTTTTTTGTTTTTATATATCCAAAATACAATATAATATAAATATTAATTTTCTCTTTCTAATACTTTGTGATATTTTCCACTACCTCCAAATTAAATCTAAATCTTCTATATCTCATTATTTTGTAGAGTGCACCATTTGCGTACCACTTGTTTTAGACATCCCAAATCCCACATCGGAGAGATAAGATGGAGTTACCTAGTTTATAAGAGTTCACCAACTACATTAGTATGAGACTTTTTGGGAAAGAACCCAAAAACAAATCAGTGCGGGCTACGCCCAAAGCAGACAATATCATACTAATGGTAGAGCTGTAGGTGGACTTGTGGGCCCTACAAATGGTATCGGAGCCGACGACTCGGCTGGGATCGCGATGGGAAATCTGTGTTTTGGGAAGGAGCCCAAAAATAAATACTAATGGTGGAGCTGTAGGTGGACTCGTGGGTCCTACAAATTAAGCTATGACTGTCACTTTATATTATAAATTTATAATTAAGCAAATATAAATGTATGTTTACATTGAAAGTGTTAAGGGAGTAATAGAAAGAAACGAAAAAAAAAACAATGAAGGTGAAGATAGATTGAAGTATGCATTGTCTATGTAATGAGCATAAACCACACCCTAGGCCCTTATTACCGTATTTTAGATTAATAACTAGTTTTTAGGCCCGGGCTATACCCCGGGTTTTTATAGTTTTCATTTATTAATATTTTACTTTGAAATGATAACATCAAATATAACTTGGTTTAGTGGTTAAGACTGTTGTATATAAACTTGAGGTCGCAAGATCAAATCTTATACAATGCATTTTCTTATCTGTTTTTATTGTAAGTGGATTACATGTTATAAAGCAACCTAAGAAAGAGTGTCACGTGGCGTCGTTCTTTGTTTAGGAACGCCTTTTAATATATTTGTATAGATTCCTCCTTTTGTCTCTCCTTCCTTACATTATCTAAATACTAGCCTTAATTATATGCATGTTATACGTGCATGAAATATAACTGATGTGCGGGTTTTTTAGGAATCGATTTTTTTTCCCAAATAAATAAGACGACGGCAGTTTGTATATTCTGTTGTTAAGTAAGGGTATATTGATCAAAAAGGGTGGACACCAAAGTACTCAAGAATTCCCCTATAATCCTATATAATAGATATATTTTCTCTTCAACTACCATACGTCCCTCAATATATTGCTCCATATAAAGGCGGATCCACAGTGAGACCTAGGTGGAGCATGCCTCCATGTGACTTTTTGAACCATTATGTTTTTAATTACACAATAGTTAAAAATAATTAAAAGTGAGTGTTGTAAAAATTGACATAAAATAAATCTAATAAAATCTTACATGATTATATTTTATCTTATTAAAATATATAGGGAAGAATATTTTAAACTTCAACTTCAAGACTAGCACTGGTGCATTCTACTCATGTTGATACATAATAACATGGAGAATGTGGCAGTTCGTTGACTTTGTACCTAATAATCAAAACAGGTAGACAATTTGAGTTCAAGCCAACAAAATCCCGAGTATCACTATTCTCGATTGAGCACCCGTACCAAAATTAAGCAAAAGATTTTACTAATTTTTTTAGTATATCTTCAATTGGCCCAACACACGTGACGGTTCAAATAGGTTTTGTTTCGTGTACGAAATGATTAGCAGAATGATTTAAGAGGTAAATCGGGTCGAATTTGTGTAATAAGATTTCTCCAGAAACACACACAAGTAATCTCAAGGCGTGTCAAAGCAAACTCACGTAGAAACGTATACTCCGTCAGCAATGTAGATTGTGGAGAGATAACTTGTAATTAATCTTGAGAGATGTATAGATGAGTGGTAAAAATTGTGTCTTTCTTTCTTTGTTGTTGGCTATTAAAGGCAGTTTGCCACGAAGATGGTATGTTAATATATGCTTACGTGACTTTCTTTATTTATTAAAAGAGATAATTGGTTCGAAAACTAGCCTGTAAGGCGCACTAGTTGAGAGGCTGAGTACAAGGCTAAACAACCCATAAGACATCAATTAAGACAACTGGCCTTTTGCCACACAAGATAATCCCCCAACATATTGTTGGGACGAGGATTTGAACCTGAAAAGCTCTGGTACTCTACTGAGCTACTAACTCTCCCTCACGAGCTTGTGACTATGATCTAATGTATTGAGTTGTATTCAATTAGTATTTGATGGTAACTTGGTAAGAGATATTATTAAATTATTATGAAATAGGTCTAGAATAGCCATAATAGTTCTACAATAGTTTACACTTTGTCCATATATAAATTTGTCAATATTTTAACAAATTTATATAAAAATAATAATGTAATGTTAGGTATAAGAGCGTACCAGAAACGTAACAAGATCGAGAAATTAATAAGAAAATAATGCAAGAAAAGCAATAAGGGACACACAATATTTAACGTAGAAAAAATAATCAAATAAAGGCAAAAAACCCACGGACGACGAGTACCCGAAAATCCACTATATAAAATAGGAGAGTACAAGAACCCTTTATAGGGGTGAGTAATACAATAGAACTCTCACTATATAAACTCACAAAAGAGTAATACAAAAGGAAATAGTGGATTAATAATACAAGGTGTATTATAAGGAAGAAGGGATTAACTTTGAAAGGCTTAATATATATGGCTTTTTAGTGTTGGTTGATAAATTTGGTTGATGTCCAAAGTTACTACAGCACCATATTTATAGGTGGGTAAGTCGGTGATCACATCCCAAAAGAAATGTCTAGGTGCTTCTCCATAATTTTGCCGACATAAGAGTACTAATATAGACTTTCTTAGCTAATCATCATATCTAGAACAATGATGAATCTTTCATGATCATCTTGCATCATAATAGGCGGAAGTAATAGAGAAGTGCTTTTGTTTTAGCTTCTGGGCTTTAAATGAAATTTGGGCCATAACCCAACATGTGATATCTCATTACATTCTTCTCAATAAAATGTCAACTTTTAATAAACATGATTAGAGATAATAGAGATCAAATGTGTGATTTTAAAAGCATGAAAGTCGAGATTATGTGAACTAATGTAGAAATTACGGGACAATATTTTTTTTGGTAACTTGTACTCTTGTAGTACTTCGGCTCTGTTTGGCAATACATTTAAGTCACCTTAAATGAGTAGGTGCTAAAAATTTAAGTCACCTAAAATAAATAGTCGTGTTTGGGGTAAGAGCTTAAATAAAATTTAAGCTCAAAAATTGTGGTTACTATCATCCGGAAGCCCATAAACTCTTGCTCCTAAAATTGTGTTGTTTAACTTAATAGCATAAAAAAATAGATAGAACAACCCTTAATAGCATAACGGAATGGATAGATCCTATAACATCTGCCAAAACAAAATAGCATAACCTTTTGTACTATATGAGGTAGCAATAACAAAACAAAATGTTTTTAAAAGGTAATAGCTTACACCTTTTTTGTAGTAAACATTTTTTGTTATTTTTGACGGGCTCTTGGACTCTTGGTAGAGGTTGTAATTGACAAATGTTCCAATTACATATAAGAGGAACAAGTAGGCCATGTACATATTTAATTTATATAGAAATACACTCCTGTATCATATTTACATTAGTAGAAACTCGATATGCATAGTACAACACCATCAATTTGACATAAACCCTATATGACACCAGGTGGTGAGATAAGATTAATCAACAAAATGAATCTTCATACCCATGCCAAACATTTATTATGAGGCACTCACTTCAATCAATTGAATTGTGATAGAGAACGATACAGATATCAATAACTACAGGTTTCCAAAACCCAAAAGGCTGCTGTTTAATCAGTCGGCGCTAACCAGAAAGGGATGCTGGCAAATGCTGCACTCGATCGTCTCCGAACCAGAGTTTGGAACTTCAACCTGCAGCCAAAAGCCCAGCATTTGTCATCCATAAAGGGAGATATGTTATACCAGGACATAACCCACAAATTAGAAAACCTAGGGTAAAGGAAAGATTAATTATCAATTGAAGATTATTTATTTGAAATTTGATTCAAAAGCACTACCAGAGTGTTTCAAAGAAGAGTTATCGTGAGTTCTTGAGTAGGTCTGTCTTAAGCCTAGATCAATTCTAAAATTAAATGGAGTCTCCATCGTTCTGATTAAAGAATCCACTATGAAACTCCATAAACTGTGCTGATAAAGAAGATAGAATCACGAACCTGTAAGTGGACAGTGCAAGTTGGGCAGGCAACATCTCTCATCCGTTCTAGAGACCCTTCAGACTTTAAACCTGTTTATTGTCCCAATTTAGCAGTGAATAAGTGACAAGGAATAAACTAAAGTAATTAAGTGATGCTTTGATGACTAGCCTCAGATGTTCATACGAATAACAGATAACTCCCTTTTAAATACTGATTCAATTAGAAACTAATAAGAATTTGGCACATTGGCAACAAATGAGTACCTGCTGATGATTTTGAATTTCTGCTCATCTCATCCTGTTCAAGATCAATAAGGCGGTCAAATGTAAGTATTACATCCACATGATCATATTGACAACAGTATTACTACACTTGAAATATTTTCCAAGAACTAAAATAATATCACCAAGCAGTGGAAGAAGCATGTACAGCTATCTAAAAGGTCATTGCATAACCATGGAAGCAATAAATCAAAAATTAGTAGCCAAGCCATCACAGGCATGCATGCCTCATAAGAAAGTGCTGCTTCATAAACTACAACAGCACAACATCATTTAAGTCAGACACGTTCCACAACTTATGCTTCTCTCCCCAAACAACTATGTTAAAATTGTATGATAGATGGTTCTCTATGTAGACACATTCCACCACTACGCCTAACTTGGATCTTGGGAAGTACTTCGCGATATAAAATAAAAGTTGACACACTACGAGTCTAAGATCTAAGATCCAGGTAACCAAGGTCACATCATGTCTCAAACTAAAAGATGGAAGGCGGACACCACTACTTAGGGCTTGTTCAGTATGAAAATAAGTTCAGTTTAGTAAAAATCAGTTCAATGAAAATAAGTTTAGTTTAGCAAAAATAAGTTTAGATTAGTAAATCAGTTCAGTTGAACAAATATCAGTTCAGTAATAATCAGTGAAGTATACAAGAGAAAATAATAGAGAATCAGTAAAATCAAGTTTAGTTCAGCAAAAATAAGTTTGGTTCAGTAAAAATAAGTAAAATTCAACAAAGAGAAGTCCAGTGCAGTAAAAATCAGGTAGTAAACAGGGCCACGGGAGAAAGTAGCTACAACACCACAAGGCTAGCTGGATCCACATCAGACATAGTTGTTGAAAGTAACTTGGAAAAACAAGATATGCATGACTTGAGGTAAAGTAAGTAAATATACACAAGACCGTCTATAATCAATAAGTTATTATTCTATTTCTTTTTTAGTAGACAAGCAACATACTCCATCACAAAATTATATGCCACATTGCCACTTTCTAACTTTTAGCGAGTTCAAAATTGGTCTATCCTGTTTTACCTCTAATAATACCTATAAATTCCAAGAAACAAAAGATGCTACTAAGTATATGGTAGAGATGTTAAAATAATTATATAACGAAAGAAAAAGTATTCTAGCTAAATTCCTTATAAATGACCCCTAATCAAATTGAGGCCTATTATATAAATATACAGAGGTACCAATTTTGCCACTTGTTTTCGAATTAAGACATCCTATTTTGAGTAGCTGCAGCATTACAGGCACAAACATCCACATCTTATTTAAGCACATCACAGAAATTGAGATATAGAGTAGGCGTATAGACTTAAGTCACCTTAAGCTTTTTAGCTAAATCCTCGTGACTTGGGAATGAGCCACTTCTATTAACAGCTTCCCTAGCATTGGCTAGCCTTTGAGTGACTTCTGCCTGTAACAAATCAAACGTCAGTCAGTAAGTGCAGAACATATAAAAAGAAATTAGTATTCCAAAAAAATTAAATAACCATCAACATTCATCACACCATAAGAAAAAAAGTGCGGAATAATTGCTATAAATGCATTTATAGCTAGCAAACAAAAAAATGGAAACAAAAACCAAGAACTATAAGACAATTGAACATGGCCACATTCTACCACTCCTAAGTTACAAATAAAGTCTCATTTACCCAGCTCAGCTCAGGCATCGTTCAAAAAAAACTGTGATTTTAGCATCACATGACAGAATTAAGAGTCATCTGACACTATACTGAGAACCAATCAATATATCCCATTTACAGATAAAAATAAAGGAAAAAGGAACATTTCACTGTACCACGCAACGATCACAAACTCGAACCGGTGGTGCTTGCTCATCTGTTGTAAGAGGAGTTCTTCCTTGAGTACATTTGTCGCAGAAGATCTCACCACAATTTCTGCAGTGATGCTATGGTTGACATGAGGGGAAAAACCATGGAAACACAAGTCAAGAACATAAAAATGTTGACACTAGCACTAAATCCAAAACAAAAATCCCCAAAACACCAACCTTCCGAACAAAAGCATTGAAGTTTGTGCCACAGGAAGTACATTTATTGACTGCTTCATCAGGTACCTGTCATGTACAAGATTGAGCACTTATCAAATATTGATCATATTCCAGGAATATATTGAGTGTTATGCACAGGTCTTAACACCATTTCTTACTTTCTTCATTTAACGTATGAACAGTAAACTTAAACATCATTCACATAAGAAAGCATAATGAACTCTTGACGCATATTTTCTTCCAAATAAATACTATAATCCTAACCCAACTCACAAGTCACATCCTTGTAATTGTAGACTCAATAAGAAACAACTTACAAAAGATCATCACTATCAATCATGGTCCATAGAGAAAAATGACTCACCCAGTAATCTTTCTCCTCATTGGGGGGTTTAATCAAGTTCATCCAATCAACAAGACCTTTCTTCTTCTCACCAAGCTGTTCAGGGGCTTTGGATGAGCTAGAATCTTTTCTTTCACCAATCTCCTTAAGCTGTGTCACAAAAAATGTAAAGATAAGTACCCAAAAAGAAAAGTTCAATAAATGAGGAGAGAGACAAAGAGCATCTCCTAAGTGAGAAAGTCTTAAACTCTCAATGCATAATTGTAAAGCACAGCTAAGAGTCACCCCAAGAAATTCAAAGTGTTGTCACAGGAGAAGATAAAACATAACCCCATATCATATGCATACACATTCAACCTTAATCTATATTACCTGGACTGGGGTAAAGGTATCAGATATGGGCATATGGGTAATGATCAATAAATTTGAAACAGTGACTTAACCCTTACAAAATAATAGTATATCCTACAATTTTTATATGGGTGTCTTCATGTCATGCATGCATGCATGTCATATAAGATTTGGTTCACGTTAAATGGCCAGCCCAAAAGAATAATATAAGACAGAACTGATAGACTAGGCCACCCAAATCCCAAATGAATCCACAGTCGAGTCACTTGACCTCAATAAACCTAATACAATAAAAAAAGGAGGCAAAAATACATATCAGCAACTACATGTAAGGGAGAGAACCATAAAGCAACTCCCTTGGAGAACACCTCCGGAGCACCAACCATCAACAATCTAAACAAACCCTGCTAATAGTCGGCAAACAAAAAGCGGAAAAGATAAATAAAAAACTACAGGCAAAAGATCGAAACATCAAGTCTTCCCTCTCTTCCTCTTCCATGTCCTCTCTCTTGACTGGGTATACCTATCAAAACTAAGGCAGGGTCTATTGCACATCCTTTGTACCCCAATAACTTTTAATAATAAGGGTACACCAGAAACCAGGCGTGTCAATGTGACATAGCCCTTATTTTGCAGCTGATTTACACTGTAAGTTCGTGGGGGGGGGGACATGCAAAAAAAATTATGTGGCATTTTTTTAGGAAAAATTCACGTAAATACAGGTCTTCCCATAACAATCCCAACTATGGGGAATGCCTTCTTAAAAAGATACAGTGACCTTAAAGAACTGATTTAAAAGGTTAGATGATGATGCGTCACCTTCTACTTTGGTTGGGGGGTTGGGGGGAGGGAAGGGACGATAGACAGGAATTTGAAAAAAAAAGTTGAAAAGAAAATGCATAATTAATAAGTAAAACAAGTCATTAGTCATTTGGGATTATTTTATAAAAGGCAAACCCCATTGGATTATACTAAAAATAACCCATAATTAGGATATTATAGGAAGACCGACCAGATGAGAATTATTCTTGTGAAAGTTTCCTTTTTCTATGTGTGGCTCCATCTAACATCGGTGTGAGACAGTCGGAGTCAAGAATAAGCACACAAAAAAAGAAGAAAAAAAAAACTTCGCATACCCTAAAAAGTGATGTTAAGTCTTGGTAACTTCCAATAAGGACTATACAAGTTCAATTTGTTTTATGGGATTCCAATAAGTTTACACAAGTTCCGATCAATTCTGATAAGTTAATATTAGGTGAAAAGAGCGAAGCCTGTGTCATTCTAGGTCGTACCAAATAGCTAATCGTCCCTTAAAAATTCATCAAAGAATCTCTCATAGGTAGTATTGAAAGAAAAAGGATCCACTATATTCCCAACAGGAAAGAAATTACCCAATCTTCTAAGTTTTTTGGAAATTTGAGGCATGAGTAGTGAAAGAAAAATGGTATCCACAGCAGGTTTTGTTTGAAGCAACAAACATCACAATGCGATATTTCACATGAAGCATAAAAAAAATGCATAAGTGCCTACGGTCATCCATCTTTGCCAGCAACAATTTTTCCTTATTCTGATTACATAGAAGTCCGATCTTTCTCTAAGTGGAAGAGAGAACACAGAATAATTTTAGGAATTAAGAGTCATTCGACTTAGAAGAAGCTTCAGGAAAGTCTCAAGAAACGCAGTATAAAGAGATACCATTTTTCTCACCAACTATGCCGCTTAAGCTACACAGATATGAAATACATGAAGTTGTAAGAGTTAAATCGCAATAAATAATACTTCCTTAGGTTTTTTTTAGTTCTACCATTTTGACTTTTAATCCTATTCACAAATTCTACTTTGACCATCTTGTATTATTTAATATATACACAAGGAAAAACATACTCATGTGGGATCTTGTTAGATTCGTCTCGGTATATATTTTCAAAATATCAACTTTATATAATTTTAACTTACACCTAATTAAAGATATGATTGTTCAAAGTTGTGTGTTGGCAAAAAAAAAAAAAAAGGAGGAAGTATAAAACAAAAAATATGATGCCATCTGAATGTTAAAAGTCAATGGCTATCACGTTAATCATGTCTAAATTTCCCCGTTCAGTAGCCTATGTTGTTCACTTGACCGATAGCAAAGACAAGCAATGCTACTTGCCTCAAATCATCTGTACTGCCTGTGTTATATCAGAACAATAGATGGAGAACAGGAAGATCTTGGAAAAGGGAACATCAATCTAAGCATCACAAGAAAAAGGCCACTGGAAAATTCTTCCTAAGGCAGCAATGTTAAAAAAGGTAGCAACAAATGCCACAATACATATGCCACAGATACCAGAACACTAACAGAATAGTGTCACGTATTCTGAACCTAGTAGGGGTTTTTCAACACTATAATAAGCTATTCAATTACCACGGTCCACGAGTTTGGTGGAGAGAACACAGTTGAACTACACAAATCTCGGAGAACGTCATAATTATAGTAAAATGTCACTTACCTGCACACTTGCTGCTGTGACTGTGTCCAATATTGTATTTGTAGTATAACTGTTTGACTTTACCCTTATGCGCTTCGATTCAATGTCCACTGGCATTTTGGCCCAAAATGCAAATATATAGGAATCCAAGACCTAATAATGAAAACAAACAAAGGCTTTAAAGAACATATGTCTATAAGAAATCTTCAATAATAAACATTAGAGCAACCATCCTACCTCCCATTTTGTCACTGTCTCAAAAGGATAAATTCTCAGCGTCCGACCTGTAGCAGGATCAAGCATTCGAATCCCATCCAAACCAATCTGTTTTACCATGTAAACCATATTGTCACAGAAGCAAAACCTATATATTCATGAAGCAAAACCTATATGGCTAACACATGAAAGCAAAAGGACAACATTTTATGGTTAATTTTTTGCTTCTATTTCTTCAAAATTAGAAGACATGCTAGCTGAAACATTATTCAAAATCATCATACTTCACTGCTTCATTACCCAGCATATACATCATTCACATTGGTAAAATAAATTATAGGTGTATATATAGCACAAAGAACCATAACGAACAGAAATCACTGACATTAAAATTAATCTGAACAACAAAGCAGAAACTATACCTGACAAAGAACATCCAAATCACTCGTCCCATACCCCTCAGCCAAGACCTTAACACGAAACTTCTGCACTCCACCCTTTACATCCTCCTCCACATCCTCCTTCGGAACCGCCCTCACCACCTTTGGTACCGCCTTCATTCGCCCTTGATCACTCCCATTCCTATTCCCACTCTCACTACCACCTGAAAGATTAATAGGCCGCCCATAATCATCGAACATAACCTGCGAAGAAGACCCCGAAAAACCCGCCGTTCCTCTAGCTCCATAAGGCTCAACCTTCCCACCTTCATACCTATAAACACCACCATCATCATAATCATATCCTTGTGACTTTGAGCTGTACATACTATGCTCCTGCTCCCCATAATCACCCCAACGGTCATAATTCACGCTGCTGCCGTCATACGAAGGCGGGGGGAGAGAATTGAGGACCCGAAAACGATTGATTCGGATTCAAATTTGAATTAGGAGCAATTTGATTATGATCATAAGGATTATAAGAAGGTTGATTGTGATCATAGGAGTAATTCAAATAAGATTGGGATTGGGGATTAGGGTTTGAAGGAAAAGAAGGAGCATTTGGGGCAGAATTAAGGACATGATCGGAATTCTGAGAATATGGGGGGTAAATTGGAAAATCGGAAGGTGGGGCGTAAGAAGAAGAGAGAGGTGGAGCAGAGGCGGAAGAAGGAGGCCATGAATTGACGTAAGGATCGACGATTGGATTAGGGTTAGGGTTAGGGTTAGGGTTAGGGTTTTGAAAGGGGGATTGATGAAATTGGTGTGGGTAGTATGAATTGGTGGTGTCGCTCATACCTTGATGCATGGTTATTGATTCGTGGTGTTGCGAAATTGAATTGATAGGAATATTTTGGGTGTGTGATTGAAGGAAACGAAGAGAGAGATTGGGTTCGATTGAATTTTGAGCGGAAAAGAGGGAAGTATAAGATTGGAGTGAGAAAGAAGGAAGAAGGATGAAAAGTGCAGAAAGGCGATGAAAGAGTTGAGGGGAGACTTTGGCGTAGAGAAAGGGACGAGATGGTGCTGGTAGTTTCCTTGGGCCAACCGACACCCGCCAACTGCCAGGATTAGGAACCTTCCGAATGTGCTCCAAATTATGTAAGGTTGCAATTAGGGGTGAAAGTTATTCGGATAAAAGTCGAAATCTAATCCAATTCAAACCGAATTAGTAATTCGGATTAGACTCGAACTATGTTTGGATTGGATTTGGATTGATTTTTTTTGAAAAATCGGATTTTCGGATTGGATTGGATTGAGGTGATTGGATCCAAAAATCCAAAATAACCGAATAGTAAATAGGCCTTATATTTTATATATATTATTGGGCTTAATTGATATTCTTTTTTTAAAAAAATCCAAATGGTCCGGCAGTCCTTCCATCACCAAAAAGTTAAAACCCTAACTTAACTTATTGTTGTAAAGTTGAACATGCTATGTAGTTGAACATGTTGTTATTAGTGTATTAATGAATTTTTATGGGATTATATGAATTACTTCTATTATCGAATATCTTATTTTGATACTCGCGCTAAATTCATTTTATCGAAAAAAACAAAGTTTAAAAAAAATAGAAAATTCGGATTGGATCCAATATAGTGTACTAGCATTTTTTGCACGCAATGCGTGCGTGTCATATTAACGTTCTTTTTTCTCAGTTAGTTATTCATGAGTGTTACAAATTTTTTGATTCGAACAAACATTTATAATTATAATAGTTTAAGTTGACAGTTATTTCAATAAATGCTCTGTTTTGTTCAACTTCTTAAAAGTTATTTTCAGCAAAAATAAGTTTAGATCATTTCTTTATCTGACCTTATTATCCTTTATGTAATTGACTTATACAAATTGAAATTATATAAACCTACTGAAATGATCTTTACATGACTATAATGTTGTGGAAGTATATTGCTGATTTTTTATTTTGGCAATTTTTCCTTTTGATGCAAGATTTTGATATTCTTAAATGAATTTGTTATCTTTTGTTTTTTTTGTAAAGTTTTTTAGTCTTTCCTTTTTTAACCTAATTTAAGTTATTCTAATTGTAGTTTTTAAAAATGGCAAATATTGGGATTGATTGATTACCCATTATTATTTTAAAAATTTAAACAAAAATGATATAATTAAAAAAGTAAGGGTAATATAGTCCTTTAATATGGGGACACCATGCCTCCCCCTTCACTTATATAATAGAGATGAAAATTCGGATTGGATTGTTTGGACTCAAACTCGATTGGTTTGGATTTGAACTGGAAAACTAAAACACAATTTTTATTCAGATCGGATTGGGTTAGGCCTAAATCCAAACCGTACACCGAACTTTCACCTCTAGTTGTGGTACTTGTGTGCAAAATTTGTCCGTCGCTTTATAAAACTTTTGATATGTCACTTTTGTGACAAACAACTTTTAATTTATTTTTTTTTGACAACTTAATTAAACAAAATCTTATTTGTGAAAAATAACCCAAGGCCACGTTTAGGCATCATTGAAGTGAAGAAATTCAATGAACTACTTCTTAAACAATAAGCATTCATTATTCTTCTTTACTTTATGTAGTGAAGTTGTCCTCTTCTGTGCATTTATTGTCTTAAAGAGGTTTTGGTTAATATCTGAAGTGGCCTAAGGTTGTTTTTCGCATATAATTTCCTTTTAAATTAAAGGTCTTAAGTTGCTATAAAAATTTAAAAGGTTGTTTTTTAAAAAAAAAAGTGACATAAAAAAAGGTCTATTTTGACAAATTTTCTCGTAGTATAGTTGTGTTCCTCTTTTAAAAATAAGTTGATCATACTTTTTAAGAAATAAATTGGCTTTAGGAGTTTGAATTATGGTCATACATTTTTAGTGAAAATTTGATGACAAAGGTATAATATATACGCATACTCAATTTAAATTAATCTAGTTTTAGAGTATTTTTGAGTCAATATTTTTGGGCTCAATGAAACGGAATCAATTATATTTTTTTGTTTGGTTCAACCCCCTGTTAATCCATTACTCGGTGGTAATGGACTCCCCTGGTTTGTTACCTTCCCTTCTCCCTCAAGCCTTAAGGAACAAAATTCGTTTGTTGGTGATAATGGTTATCATTCATTTTCCATTCCAACGTTTGAACCAAACACCCAATAGATATAACAAGTTTTGTTATCATTTCGCTCTCTCTATTTGATTCCATTTCTCTCCATTTTACGACTTGAACCAAACACGTACTTAGATTAATCAAAGGCAGTCCCATTTATGAGGATTGAGGACATCTTTTGAAAAATGATCTATGACTTATGACTCGATAATTTGGTAAATAAGTAGTTCTTTAATTCAATTGACACAAACATCTGCCTAAACTCTCCTACATGTGGACACTTGTTAGATTTGATTCGATACGTTTTTTAAAATATCAACTTCTTTTATAATGTTTACAAATACGATACGTAAGAAAAAAGACAATCTTTAAAAAATTATCAAGAGGTATCAAGCACTTGACTTCTCACGTTATAAGTCATTATTCAACCATCAAACTATGATTTGTGCTTGTAACAAAATGTCAACCTCAATCAACGTTGTCTTGTTAAATTATCCGAGAAATTGTGGATGTCATCTAATTTAGTTGGTAAAATCTTGTGGGGTTGGTATCCAAGACTTGGGATCGAATATTGTCTATATCACTGCGCTTAATCGTTCTCTAATAACAAAAGAGAATTATTTATTGATATTGCCCAACCCCAACAACTTTTTTTTAAGGTAAGATGAAGGGGACTCACTTGAGTGGGGGATAAGGGAATATCCTCAAACGAGTCCCATGAGGTTAACATTGTGCATTCTGTATAAAAAAACGGAGTAAATCTTAGGCCCAACATAAAAGAAACGTATTAAAAGTATGGAAAAATTGACAAAAACAGTACGAACTATGCGGCTTCTTCCTTTAACAGTCCGAACTATTGATTATCCTTCAATAATCCCAACTATTACTCCCGTCTTCCAAAAATGATCCCTGTAACCTAAAAACCTACTACAACAGGTAAACCTTGAACATGTGACTTGCACATGATTTTTAATAAAATCTGATTTTTTTCCCTTTTGTTTTTCTGTTTTAATGCCTTTGACTTAATTTAATTCCACCCTTTTACTTCACCCCACGTTTTCTCTCTCCTCCTTCTCCCTCTTTTCCTCTTCTCTTCACGCAGACTTCTTCTCCCTCTTTCTTCTTCACGACATTTTTTTTTCTTCACAGCCTTCTCCCTCTTTATTCTTAGCAGATTAGTGAACGGTAAAGTAAAATTTGAGGACTAGAAAAACATAGCAGATCAATGAACAGATTTGAGGACTAGAAAAACTTAGCAGATTAGTGAACGGTAAAGTAAAATTTAATGAGAAAATTACCATTTCATACTAAATTTCAGTATTTACACATGAAGTTTTTGTCAAATTTTTCCTTTCAAATTTTCCCATTACACATTAAATTCAGTTTTTACACATGAAGTTATTCTAAATTCACAATCTTTAGACACGAGATATAGCAAAGCAAAGAAATTGAAGAAGAAAAAAATGGTGACTTTTTACCTTCCTTCGCAGGTCCTCATACATCTGTCGCGAATTTTGTGCCATGCCTGCTAAATTGTGCTTTCTTCAAATTTTTGGAGCGAAATTTAGTCAAAAGTTTGTTAATTGAAGTCGCTAATGGTGACTCTCTTTTTCTGTTCAGTACTCGCATCAACTGTTAATGTTGGAGATTGATTGAAATTGAAGAGAACTAACAGAAAGAAGATAAGAACGTTTAGTGGGGTGAAGTAAAATGGGAGGAAAAATATTAAGTCAAAGGCATTAAAACAAAAAAAAGGGAAAAAAATTAGATTTCATTAAAAAACATGTGCAAGTCACATGTTCAAGGTTTACCTGTTGTAGTAGGTTTTTAGGTTACAGGGATCATTTTTGGAAAATGGGGGTAATAGTTGGGATTATTGAGGGATAATCAATAGTACGGACTGTTAAAGGAAGAAGGCGCGTAGTTTGGACTGTTTTTGTCAATTTTTCCTAAAAGTATTTAATATTTATTGGATTGGATCCAACAAGTCCAACGCAATATATTTTTCCTAAAAGTATTTACTCCCTCCGTCCCATAATATAGTGCTTACTTCTCATTTTTCACGGGAATTAAGAAAAATGGAATGAGTGGTAGGATTTCCAAAAAATTATATTTAATGAAGTGCTTTTTTGATACTTTTGTATTGAAACTAGTTATTTATTTTCTTTTTCCTTTAAACAAAATCAAAAGGCAATAAATGTTCCTTGGAATGGTGTAAAGCAATAAATAGGGTCACATGTTTTGAGAGAAAAGTAGGGGTATTTTGGAAAGTTTGTGTAGAACTTAAGGTTAATTTAGTCCAAATAAATTGACAAAAAAAAAATAGGCACAACATTTTGGGACACCAAAAAAAGGAATGTGAGCACTATATTATGGGACGGATGGAGTAATATTTATTGGATTGGATCCAACAAGTCCAACGCAATATATAAAAATGGTTAGAAACCGTTTGTTTCTGGACCAATGAAAACCAAATTCACACCCATAGTTCTTGGACCAACTTCATGTTTATTTATGTGGAGGCCAAGACATGTGTCAAGCTAGTATAGCACCACGTATGACCTCAGTTAATTCCAATGCTTAAAATAGGCTCAATTATACTAGAAGGTTCGTCAACTTTCCATCTCTGGAAGCTAATCAATTAAAACTGCGTTTGGGGTTGTAAACTTAGCTAATTAACATTTGAATTCATTAAAGTACCACTGCGATATTTCAGGCTAAGTTTAAAGTTGGTGCTCATCTGTGTGAACATGAGAGCTTTGGACTATATTTTCGAGTGCTGGGAGCTGGTCTCTGCTCATCATCACAAGATCAAAAGGAAACCGTTCAAAGTAAGCTCATATCTTTATCATTAATCTTCTCTTAAATTTACAAATTACTCCTATTCTAAATTTTCCTTTGGTTTGGATATCTCTTGTACAATTTTCAGTTTGGCAAATTTTATCTCCGATCTTAATATTTACAATACGTGGAAATGACACATAAATTAAAGAGAAAGATAGTTTGAATTTTGGCTGTAGATTTCATATAATTAATAATAAAGTATAATTTTTTCTTAGATAAAACTTATCAATGAAATGTTCCAAGTATCTAAAACATATAAGAAATAAAATATTGCTATTAAGACATTTAATCGGTTGACACAAATTGCTTATTTGTTTGTTGGTTTTTTTTAATTAAAACACGACATACAAACAAGGGCTAAACAAAATAAAAATATAAGTTGAGTTTTACTAGCTCTTACAAATCATACTAAGTTAAAACAACAAGTAAAACTATTAAGGTACTGCTCGGTATATATAAGAAAAGGCAAAATAACAAATAGCTTGGTAAAAATATGCTTCCTCCAATTTTTCTGAGATACAATTTTGATTAAGACTATTTAGAAAATTTATATTTTAATATGTAAATATACTTTGTGATGAATTTTACAACCTTTTACATATTAAAATTTGTTCAAAAATTTGTTCAAAGGTTGTAAATAAGTAGTGCAAATATCTAAATATTGTAAAGCTAGCCAGCTAGACAAAGTGCAATTTGGTTAACTACATCGTATGAGTCCCGCTCCCTTTTCTCTTATCATCTTATATATTTGCTACCAAGCAATTAGTTATTTAGCTATACTATTATGATTTATGATAAGAACAACAAATACTTCTAATTTACAATTTTTTGACAGTATATAGCAATAGAACACCAATAACCAAGCATGAAAAGTATACATCTCTATTCTCTCCTAAAAGAGCTTTTGCCCAAGTTATTATTCAACATACTCCTTACGAGATACTCCCTTCGTCCCTTAATAATCTTCTCATTTCTAAATTTGGTACTATTTATAAGTAAATTAAATCTTCCAAAAAAAATTCTAATATATAAGAAAATACACAATCATATGGGGTCTTGTTTGATTCGTCTCATTGCATATATTAAGAAAATTAAACTTTTATAACTTTTACTAATACATTATGAAAAATATTAATAATACAAAATATGCATTGACAAACGTTAAAAGGAGAAATATGAAGTCTATTCGCTATTCGATCAGCATGGAGGGAGTATAAATCTTTTATGAAAAACCCAATTTTCTTTTGAACACAAATTTTAGACAATTTAATTAAGTAATGCATGTATGCTTCTTTTTACATTGGTAGAAAATATAATTTTGCATCGTGTGACATGCATGAATTATATACTATATCGTTATTGTGAAGAAGATAGTGGAGATAAAAGTAAGAATGGATTGTGAAGGATGTGAGAGGAAAGTGAGGAAGAGTGTAGAAGGCATGAAAGGAGTGACCCAAGTTGAAGTGAATCCTAAGCTTCATAAACTCACGGTTATGGGATACTTGGATCCGGACAAGGTCTTGCATCGGGTCAGGCACCGAACTGGAAAGAAAGCTGAGTTTTGGCCTTATGTTCCATACGACGCCGTTGAGCACTTAGTTCACCCTTATGCACCTGGAGTTTACGATAAAAAGGCCCCACCTGGGTACGTGCGAAATCCTGAGTTGGCAGACCATGAAATTGCTGATCTCGCACGTGAGAACTCAACAGAAGTTAAGTATTCTACTGCTTTTAGTGATGAGAATCCTAATGCGTGTGTGATCATGTGATTGTTGAAGATCATGTTGATCAAATAACTACTTGAACTATGCATATTGTTGACAATAATCATTATACATGCATAAGGGCTGACAAAGGGGTAGATTTTCGGAGACTTAATTTTCTCACATATTCGTTGAAAATGTGAGGGGAATGGTAAGAAAATCCATAATACGTAGTTAGTCCTTACTGAAGTTAGATCCATGACTTTAAAGTCATGAAGGCAAACCATTATCACACGAGCTAGCTTTTACTTGGTGTAGTACTGTAGTATAGTTAGTGTGTTTTGCTTATATGGTCTAAATTAAAAGAGTATGTAATTGTATGATGGTTTTTTCTATTGTCAATTGACACGTATTAAAATGTCAAACATATGTAATTGTAGTAATGCTTTGAGTTTGTCAGGTTGTCTGTTGTCGTTGAGCATATAAAGCAAAGTTGTAAACCTACAAGCTAAGGTTTGCCTTTCATTTTAGATTTCAGCACTCGCGTTGAGTCTACGTATCGTAGCAAAAACTATAGTTCTTTGTACACAATTATAATGCAAGAGTGACATTATTCCATTATATTATTTTGGGTTTATTTACGTACTTTTTTCACTTCCATTTACTTTACATTGTTTAATAAACTCTCGTAGATGTGAAAAACAAATGGCTGAAGAAGTTGGTTGAAAAGCAGTTTAATCAGTTTGATAAATAAAGAATATTTACATCTATCCATTAAGAGACTAATACATGTGTAAAAGACTTGGCGAAAAAGTTGGATACTTCCTCCTAACTAGTCAGGTAGGGCAAGACCACACTATACTTGAATCCAATGAAGCCTTAAATTGAACAAAATCAAACTGCAAAGTATATGTGATCATGAGCCGAGTCGAGCTTTGCCTAAAAAAGTAGCCCAATTTTGGCCGATGCTTCAAGTAGGGCCAAGTCACTGCCCAAGGGGAATGTTTATCGAGCCAAAGCCTGCTATTTCGGGCCATTTTTAGGTCGGTTATAATTCAGCCTGCATATGTTGTCCATGACAAGTATTTTTTGCTCAAAAATCGAGTCGGCCCGAAGTGTCACGCTCCAAGGCTCACTAATTTTCGGTCGGGCCGGGTCAATGTTGATATGCTGCAAAGATTATATAGTTATCATACATCCATCAAAAATTGGTACTAAATGCAATTTTAAGGTATATTACAAAGATCATGTTTGAGGCAGTCGACATGTCATCATCCAACATGCTCGGACAATGTACTTGGGGATGAGAAAACATGAATTCCCGCATCTATTAAAGAGGTTGTTGTTTAAGAAACATAAACTAATAGAGAGGCAGACACATTGGAAAACAAAACCAATAACAACAGTTATGAACGAGTCACTAGGTCATCACCCCGCTCATCCTAGTGCCATATAAGGATAAGGTGGTGTGAATACGGGGATTCTAAAGCATATAATCCACATCCGCCTCATCCCTTTCTTGTCCCCAATTCATACATCACTTAATTAGGGGCAGGTATGAGATATGTATCTCCTAAACTTGTCACACTGATAACCTTATCTAAGTAATAAGATTAATTAAATTACTCCGACATAATTATTAGGTTACTATATCGGATTTTAGGTTCGATTTCACACGTACTTTCAAGCTATATTTTTTTTAGATTAAGTTGATTGGACTAGGCTTAATTTTACCGCGGGCCGATACTTTTTAGCCGAAGTCATGTCCGGCCCGCATCAGCTCACCAAAGTACCTCACCAACCAGTCCGTAGAGGAGCAAATGGACAGGAAGGAACATGTAGTAGGGTCAATTATATATACTTCATATATAAAAAAAAAGGTAAAGAAAAACAGTCAATACTTGCTAACGCCAACAACAAACGAGATCCAAAGAGGAAAATCAACTAATCAAGCACTGAACCGCTATTCTACGCGAAGAAGAAGCACTGAACAAACAACAACAACAACAAAAAAAAACAGCACACAAGTCAAATTCACTCTTTCAACCCTCGTCATCGTCGTCTTCCTCCTCTCATCTTGGAGATACAATGATTGCAGACGGAGTTGAAGATGAAGAGAAATGGCTTTCCGCCGGAATTGCCGGACTTCAACAGAACGCTTTCCACATGCATCGTGCTTTGGTACCTTTTTTTTTCTCTCTCCTCTTTTCAATTTACCAATTGAATTTTCAAAACCCTAACTTACAACTTTTCCGCATTGATTTTTCAAGGATTCGAACAATCTGAAAGATGCTTTGAAGTATTCGGCTCAGATGCTTTCGGAACTTCGTACTTCTAGACTCTCTCCTCATAAATACTACGCTCTATGTAAGTTTTTTGATTTGATTTTGCAATTGCTGAGAAGATCAAAGTGATGTGAATTTTTATTGAAATTTCGGTGTTTTATTTTTCTACTTTTGTTTTTGTGTACTTTGGATTGATTCAGATATGCGAGCATTCGATGAGTTGAGAAAATTGGAGTTGTTTTTTCATGAAGAAACTAGGCGAGGTTGTTCTATTATTGAACTCTATGAACTTGTACAGCATGCTGGCAACATCTTACCTCGATTGTAAGTACCAATTTTTGATTATTAGAGACAACTGTTCGAGGTTATTGAAGTGCTGAGGTTCAATTGGAAAGTAGTTGTTTAAGACTTGGGAGTCCTTTTTACATGTTTTCGTTGCAGTTTGTTTTGTTTCCTCTATAATGGATGTAGCAATTGCCTATCGGTATCCTCATGTTCCTGATTGTTGATTATTGTTGAGAATAGATTAGATTTCTAAATTATCTTAAGAAGATTAGGATGAGTGCTTGTAAACAGTGTGTTATCTCCCAAACGCGGATTATATGTATAGAAGTGTGATGATTGGGTTGCTAAAGTTGGTTCCTAGCTTCACATGATCAGCAGGAGGAAAATGATGTTGTAGTTATTTTTTTAATTCTTGCTTTCGTGTTAATGTTTGTGCTTTTTAGATATAATTGAGGTAGGTAACTGTGATATGTGAATACCATGGTTTGCAATTTCATAATTTTGCAGGTAATTTTTTGAGTATTGTGCGATTGCCGATTAGTTTGTTATCTTGGTATGGATCTCATGTAGAATTGGTGAATCTAATACTTATCTAGACGTCACAATTTTAGTAAATGCTATTTATGTGTGAGGAACTTGGAACAGGGAGATCTGACTAACATGGCTTAAGGTCTGGTTAGTTGCCTTTTGTTTTTGATAGTTGGTATGAGGTTTGGCCTTCCTAGGGGTGCTTATCGCACGAGCCGAGCCCGGAGCTCGGCTCAGCTCGTGAGCTCGACGAGCTTGATAAGTGAAGCTCGACTTGAGCTCATGAGCTTCTCTCATGGCTCGAGCTCGGCTCGAGACAAATTAAAAATAAACCAACACAACATTAAACCAAACAAAAACATTCATATTCGACATTTAAAAAAATTGTTGACAGATCTTGTAGAATTATAGACTAAATTCAAAAAGTAACATGAATAAACATATTTTATCTCATTTTTACAAGCTAACCAAATGAATTACTTACAGAAAAATATACATAAAAAATCGACAAACTAGCTCTAAAAGGATACAAAAAGAAAGGACATGAATTGTTCAATGTAAAAAATTTTATAAAAGGATATGTATAATAACTTTTATTAAGTGTTTTAGCCTATAAAAACTTTTTTAAGTGCTTTAAGTTACAATAATTTTTTTATACAAAATAATAATCGAGCATGTTCACGAGCTTTTTGAGCCGAGCTTGGCCTAGTTCGGCTCGGCTCGTTAAGGTCTCGAGTCGAGCCCGAATCCGAGCCGAGCTACCACGAATCGAGCTTTGACCAAACTTTGACCGAGCCGAGCCTGAACTGTTCGCAAACTGGCCTAGCTCATTATCACCCTAGGCCTTTCATTTGAATTTCTTGTCATCCTATTGCTTAATACCTCTTTCTGTACTGTTGTTGAGTTGTAAACCCCCCTCCCAGTTGATTGGGTGTTAAGCTGTAGTTAAGCCTAGCACGAGATGCCTTGTTATGTTTGAAAATAGCTCCCTTTTCTTATGTCAAAGAATTTTTTTACTTCTGAAGACGTAATTCACTGGTAGATCCAAAGGATGGATTGTTCCCTTTTCTCATGTCAAAGAATCTATAGTTTTGCACTTTTGCTAGTTCTTCAAGTGGAGAAAAGGAAGGAAAAAGATCGATTCAATTTTATTGCTTGACCCATTGCGCATCAGGTTTGCCTTTTTGAATATGTGATCCAGGGAATAATATTACTATGTTGAGTGTTGCTGTATCTTGTGGGAATGTTGAGTGTACAGTATCCTATGGGAGTTTGGTTGCACACTTTGTCTGGTACTGCCGTTGATGTGACAACTGGATCATGTTTATCTTGTTCTTCTCACAAACTTCTTTAAAATCATAGTCATGGACTAGAGTACTAGACATTAGTGTAATCTCCAACTTTTGTTTTCTTTTATCTAATGCTTTTGCATGTGCTCAGATATTTGACTTGTGATTATTGGATCATTTGTTACAGTTACTAAGGAAACCAAGGTTCCCTAATTCCTTTCCTCTCTTATTAGGTATCTTCTCTGCACAGTTGGATGTGTGTATATAAAATCTAAGGAAGCTCCTGCCAAGGATATTCTTAAGGATTTAGTAGAAATGTGTCGAGGCATCCAGCATCCTCTACGAGGGCTCTTCTTGAGGAGCTACCTTTCTCAAGTTAGTAAGGATAAGTTACCTGATATTGGTTCTGAATATGAAGGGTAAGGGATTTTAGGAAAACTTGAGTTCCAATGACTATCTATTTAGGTGTTGTAAATCCTGCATTTCTCTCTATTATATCATGATATGAACCTAATTGTGCCTGGTTCAGGTTGGGTTAAAGCGCTGCATATTAGAGAACATTGTTGTTTCTTGGCATTATGATTTCAATGATAGTTTCTTTGGATATTGTGTATTGGTGAACTATGTTGGAATGGAAATGAGATATAGATTTATTACTAGAAGGAATATGAAGTGCTAAACATGGTATTGTCATTGCATAGATTGGTTGTCTTGCCTTGAATTGATCAACTATACCGACTGTATAACACGAATAAGGCAATAGGCAATCAAGTCAGATTCAGTTATAGGTAATAGGCAAATACCAGGTTGCTCTATGATGATTTTCTCCTTCACATAATGCGCTGCTTAGCAACTTAAAATCTAGGCCTGATGTTCTGAACCACTATATTAGACAGCAAAATTGTGTGTAAATTGTAGTCGCTGTTTTTTTTTTTAAAAAAATAATATCTTAACCTTCATCATAGTTTGTATTGATTAATTGTGATTTTGTGAAAACCCTTAATTTAGGTAGGGATGATGCTATGCAGAAATAGAGGGAGGGATACTCTAACATACTTGCTTCTTGTTTCCTGCAGAGATGCTGACACTGTCACCGATGCAGTTGAGTTTGTGCTGCAAAATTTTACTGAGATGAACAAACTTTGGGTGCGGATGCAGTACCAGGTTTGTGAGCTTTAAAACTTCTTTGTCATGCTGGCATATTCGTGCATGCTATGAAGCTTGTTCTCAATTTAAGTAGACCTGACAATCAACGCCTTTGTCGTCCTATGTATGTGGAAACTTAAGTTTCATCTTTTGCTGTGTTTTGGCAAGATATGGTTTCTGCATTCTGGTTTGTACTTGTTGTTTGACTTTAGAAATATGAGTTGGTAGACTGCACCTTTGGCTTGGAAATGGAGCCTTCATTTATTTCTAAGAGAATCCAAGGCAGGAAAGACTACAATATGATGGAAGTAGTTCGTCACAAGTTTAGGTGAGTGCTATAAGAGGCTATTTCACAAAATTGGAAGAGGGGGGGGGAGGTTGTTTCTGCTAAAGTTCATGATCTCTTCTGCTAAACTCTTGTGGGATATTTTTTTGTTTTATCTATGAACTTGATCAATTATATACTAAAATCCCTGCCACTAGAACAAAATATATCCATGTCCAAATTATGTCTCAGCAATGCTCCTTATGTCCCTCAGCTCCTCTTTGCTGTACTGGCATATCATTGCAGAAAGTCCATGCTTCTCTGTTTACTCCGGAGGAAGTGAATGTTTTTTTTCATCTAGCTACCCCGTAAATATATTATGCTGAGTCATATATATTGTTCTGTTTCTGCCGATCTGCTGCTGCACAATGATATATGGCAAAAGGCATTGGTTTATTTCACTGGGTTAGATATACTGATTCCTTGTTGTATCCCAATGCAATTTCCACGTCTCTGTCTTGCACAACACAAATGGAACATGGATGCAAGTTTTAGTTCTTCCCTGTGGATAGGGTCTTAGCTGCTGTGTCTTAGGTATACCCCTTTGTTGTGCTCTCAGCCCTTGCATACCATGAAGGTAATTTGTCAGTTATGAGGGCATGATTTGTCATCATGCAGGTTATAGTGCTTGAATGATTCATACTGTTTGCTGATCCTGAGTTGAGGCATGCAATCGGGCTTTCTGGTCTGCAGGGACCTGCGCGGGAGAAGGATAGAAGGGAAAAGGAAAGAAGCGAACTTCGTGATCTTGTAATATCATTATCCCTAGAACTCGTTGTCGTGGAAGCAATAGCTGGATCCCTAGTGCACACTCATAAAGACTGGTGGTTGTTCCTTGAATTTTCATGTGCAGGTTGGGAAGAATCTGCATGTTCTAAGTCAGATTGAGGGAGTTGATCTTGACATGTACAAGGAATCTGTTCTTCCTAGAGTCCTAGAACAGGTCTGGTTAAATGAATTTTATTCTTAAATCATTTTAGTTAGTTGAAATTTATGACATACAAATAATATCTTTTGGTACAATCTACATATTCATGATTAATTTTTGCTATCAGGTGGTCAATTGTAAGGATGAGCTTGCACAATATTATCTAATGGACTGCATAATTCAAGTATTTCCTGACGAGTACCACTTGCAAACTCTTGATGTTTTGTTGGGTGCTTGTCCACAGCTCCAGGTAGGATTAACCATTTTATGATTTCTGCTTTTTTCTTTTTATGTTACATCATTGTATTGCCTCATAGAGCCCATGGCCTTAATCAGATTGTCATGAATACTATGATATAGTATTATAGTGTAATACAATTGTTGTTGCCTTGAATTGAGGCTTTCTAAAGAATATTAAAATTTATTACTGTTGGTGGTTTGTGCTAAGAATATTTTTTGTCTCATAATTAAAAGAGCCGCAAATCTATTTGCACACAAGATCTTCCTTTAGGCAATGCAGTTGTGCACTTACAATTGAAATTCCAAGCTCTGGTTTATTCCATGTGGTTGATTAGCCTGAATTCCAAAGTGGTTTCTCTTAGTGCACCACCTCCACAAATGCCATCTTTTTTTATTTTTTATAATCTTTACTTGTTTTAATTGCCGTTTTCTCGGAAAAGCAGAGATGAACATCAATTTGTATGGCAAGAGCACTACTTTTTCAAGTGCACCTTGCATAGATGGTTAGCCTGTGGAGAAAATATGATGGCTGTTTTTCTTGTCATTGTCTTATGTTCCTCGGTTCTGTTGATCCTCATCCTTAGTTAACTTAGTTAATTCTGTGTTAGTCCTTTGATCCTTTCCCATGGGTTAGAAAATGGATATGGTATATTTTTACTAAGCATAAACTACCTTCCAAGGGATGATGGTATTTCACCTTCAGGAAATTAAGAAAATTCGATATCTCAAATATCTTGTTCATGTTAATTTTACAAATTTTAGGAAGGGTAATAAGATGGAAGTTAACCGATGGTGTAACAGTGTAATGTTAATAAAGAAATTGCTTGGGTAGACATGCATTTACTTAGTAAAGAGGACAATAAAATGGGACAAAAAAGTTGGACAATATCTCTGGTTCGGAGGGAGTATCAAAGATAACACTCTGTGTCTGTAATATACAGCAGAGCTGGTCAAAGGGATGAGATTCCGACACTTGTTTGTGTGCGTGTGGGTTGGTGGGTGGGTGTGGGTCCGCGCAAGCGTACCTTGAGTGATATTTTTTCACTAGACTTTTTTTAGTATCTGAAAGTTTTATGTTAACTTATGGCTTTTAAATGTGTAACACTCTCCATTAAACTTTACAATTTACATAGTAGATAAGTTTTGCATGTAACTTTGTGTTTCTCCCCTCATTTCCAGCCATCAGTTGACATCAAGTCAATCCTTTCAAGTTTGATGGAAAGGCTTTCAAATTATGCTGCCTCAAGTCCAGAGGTGAGCTTTATGATGCTTCCTTTGAAGCTTAGCTTTTGTTGATCATCACTAATGAGGTACTTGCAGGTATTGCCGGAATTCTTGCAAGTTGACGCCTTCTCAAAATTAAACAGTGCGATTGGGAAGGTAATAAGCAGGATTACTTTTTTCTTTGTTGTGGATTCATGAAATAGGACTGTTAGCGTGTTCTCTTCTTATTTGTACCCTTGGCCTCTAGTTCTTCCGTTAACGCTGCTAGCGTGTTTTCAAGTTAAATATTAACCTATGGAAGGAAGATTTGTTTGTCTGCATTCATATGTTTATGTATACTATAATCTCACTGCCTTATGTGCTCTTTGTTAATTGCAGATCATAGAAGCACAAGCCGACATACCTGTTGTTGCTGTTGTGACTTTACATTCATCTCTTCTTACCTTTACTCTGCATGTCCATCCTGACCGGCTTGATTATGCTGATCAAGTATTGGTATGTTTGTTCATGAGTCAGTGACTTATGGTCTATTACATGCGTTGTTTATACTGCTTTAAGATTTATGCTTTCTGTTTCTAAAGTAGGGCCATGTATTTTAACTCCTTGCCATCAGTGATTGTAGAATTCTTTCTTTTAAGATTCCATCTGCCTAAAGAAAGTTATTGGTGATAAATTTTAAGGTGTAAATAAACACTTCACTTGTGATGGTGTCACTTTCTAGGCTTTTACTGCTCAATAGGGTACCGGTATTTTCAAAGAGTGTGTGTGAACATCAATTTGGCTGGCAGAGCGGCAGGGAAATGCTTCGAAGCCAAATTATTTTTTAATTGGAAGCCATATTTCTAGCTCTTTCCTTTTGGAAGCATCATTTGGTTGGTACCGATATGTTACTTTAAAACAGGTGTAATATAGAAACGCACTGCTCCCAGGACCAGTGGTATATAGCTGATGTCAAAACCTCTGATTGCTTTTGATTATTCTTAGTGAGACCATATCTGAAGTTCCATCAAGAAAAATTATAATCTGAGCAAAAAAGAGTAGCAACAAATCAGTGCCTTAGAGGCCTATTACGGAGTATCACCAAGCAATATGAAGCCAAAGTCTGCAGAGACCGAATTGAAAGTTATGCTACTCTGGTTACCCTTTTGGATGCAAAGTACCTTTGATTCTTTGTCTCACCCTGAGACATCTAAATTTAATAGTACGGATTTTGGATGCTTCAAGTTAGACCAAAAACATGTACACCTTCCTGAGATTAAATTGTGCGACCCTTGTATGAAAACCCTTACTGAATCTTTTCCCATAATCTGAGTAATATAGGCTAATAACTTGTGTACTTAAATAGATGAATAGATCCCCTTGGTTGGCAGTACTGCAAAATGGATGGCTATCTTAGTGCTGTCAGATTGTATCAAGTTGACTTGGATTACCATTGGACCATCACCTGCTTCCTTTTCTTGAATTTATTCTGCGGGTCTTTTGTATATGGTCTTCCTTCTAGTGTACTGGTTTGGGGTAATGCTGCGTACATTTGACATCTCTGTACGCTGTCATTGCCGGTATCCATGCTGGTTGTTCTTGGTAATCTTATTAAATGTAATGTTCTCTTGTTTAAGTTACTTATCTAGTGCCAGAATCTTGTTCAATAGTAAACCTATGCAATTGTCTTGGAGATTGATGGGTTTAGTAGACCTCTGGTCTGGCTTTCAAAATTATCATCTTTTCCTGAGATAGTCAATCTCGTATGGACTTGTTGTGATATTTAGAACTAAAATAAAATAAAAATACAAAGCATTAAAAATGTAATCCTATCAGCATATTCATCAAATCAAGAACCTCCATCCCAGAATGGCAATTGTAATATTGTGACTTCAAAATTTCCATATAACCTATTATCCCGTAGATTATTTGTTGACTGATTTTCTTTCTGTTACCTCTCGAGCAACTGAGCTGCTAGTCTTGATATCGTCTATCTGTTACCTGCTTCATTCTACTCTTTAATGTGAAGCTTTTGTGCAGCTTATTGTTGATCTGTTAGCCTTAGGTGTAGTGCTTTTCTTCAAATTTGTCATCAATGCAAAGATATATCATGATAATTTTTTCTCCAACTGCTGAATTCTGCACATGCAAAAATGATCGTTCAGGCTTTGTCAAGCCAGCTTGGGATAATCAGTTGTTGATTTGTAGAGGCAAGATTGATGCATTTTCTTATATATGTTCATGCATGTATCTTACATAGAATTTCATATTGCTCTCTGTACTATGTACAGATGTTTTGCTGGGACTAAAAGTCTTTCTCTGTCTCCACTCAGGGATCCTGTGTCAAAAAACTCTCGGTTGTCGGGAAGCTTGATGACAGCAAGGCAACAAAACAAATTGTTGCACTTCTAAGTGCTCCGCTGGATAAATATAATGATGTCATTACTGCCTTAAAGCTGTCTAATTATCCTCGGGTGATGGAGTATCTTGACAATGAAACGAATAAAGTCATGGCAAAGATCATTATTCAGAGTATTATGAAAAACGAGACTTATATATCTACTGGTGATAAGGTATATATTTATTTGGCTGTCTTTCTTATTGCATCGATATTTCCTTTTTTAAAATCTTTCTGAAATTCCTCTAATTTAGGTTGAGGCGTTGTTTGAATTAATAAAAGGGCTTATCAAGGACACGGATGGTCCCAATGATGATGAGGTCAGTTGAATATCCCTGTTATATGTATTAAAAGTGAGCTAGTTGATGACTGGAACCGGTATTCTCATAGTTGGCTATACCTTCTAATATCGTATATTGTGTTCAATCATGTTATTTCACAAATCTTAGTTGATTTGTGATTTTGAACATGATAAGTTTGTGATGCAACCTGTTTACTGAATCTTGAGGCTGTTGAAGAAATGGTTCGTGTATGCATGATATTTCTATGTTGCCTTTTTTTACCTTTGCAATTTATATTAGTTCTTATCATATTCTAGGATGACGAAGAGGACTTCAAGGAGGAACAAAATGCTGTAGCACGCCTTATTCAAATGCTGCACAACAATGATCCAGAAGAGATGTTTAAGGTACTCTTCAGTCTTCACTAATGAGATGTCCTTCATTTACTTTCTCCGTCCAAAATAAGTGTCCACTTTGTTAATTTTCCTAATTCAATGTTATCTGTCACCTGAAACTTAATGCAAATTTTCTTGTCAGTTTAAAGTACTAATAAAATTTTACTGGCTAGTTTAAATACCATGCAATCACTAACTTATCTTTAATATCTGCGCAACCTTAATAGAGACTTATGTTGGAATAGAGGGAGTTCCAAAAGCCAATACTGACATAAGTCTATAGTTTACTGAAGTAACGCGCTTCCTTGTTACTCTGTTGACTAAGATAGAAATTGTACTACACTTGATCTTGGTCAAAACAGAAGTTCAGTGCACATTCATATAGTGGCATTTCTGCAAACTTAAGCTCATTACTTTTCTTTCACATGAAGTTTGCAAAGGGTCCAAGAGGATCAGTGCTTAATTTTGTTTCACTAGCATATATTCCTTTCTAGCTGGTTGCTGAATGCTCTCTTGATGATCTGCAGATTATAAATATAGTGCGGAAGCATATATTGACAGGTGGAGTGAAGCGTCTATCATTTACTGTCCCACCCCTCGTTTTTTCCTCTCTTAAGGTTTTGTTCAACTCTCTCTATTTCATTTTCTTTAATGTTATTATAATATAAAAAACATCTTATACCTCCTAAGCTGTAACTTATGGCTGCCATGGTCAGAGACTTAGAGTGCTTCTGAACTGAACAGTAATAAGCAATTGTTTTATTAGAAAAATTAAAGTAGTTGGTTATTGGAAAAAGTTCTGATGCTTGGCTACTCTGATGGTTTTGTTTAGTCAGGCCTAAACAGCTCGGGTTGGGTATGATTTGAGAAGCACCATTTTTTTCAACACGAACCATTCCTCTTTTTCTCTCCCCTTTCCTCCCTTTTATATTTATATTTATTTGTAGCTTCTTTGTATGAATTTCATAAGAAATGGTTTTTTCAGTAAGGGATTTAAAGGCCCAACTGCGTGCACCTGCACTTGATGTTGGTACTATCATCCCTAATGCACGTTTGGTGAATTTTGAAAAATCACAAGTAGTATGACTTCATTTTTTGTAATCAGCTAAAGGTGAATGCTATCAGATTTTAGGTAGCTTTCTCTCAATTTTTGCAAGCTTCCTATTGTTCTGTAGCTCCTTTGGATGAATTTCATGAGATATGGTTTGTGGGATTGTGGCAATGTAGTAAAGGAACCAAAGACCTAATTGTGTTGCGTGCACCTGCTTGATTTACACACTATTATCCCTAGTGCACGTTTTATGAAGTTGTAAAAATCACGAGTAGTATGACTTGACTTTCTTTAATCAGCTGAAGGGAAATGGTATGAGTTCTGTTTTCTTGTTTAGATTCTTTCCTTTCCGCTTTCTATTTAATACATTTGCTGCTGAGCCTTTCTAATTTTTGTCTTCTGCTTCAAACAGTTGATAAAGAGACTTCAAAACCAAGATGCAGAAAAATCTGGAGATGAAGCAGAGGATGGTACACCAAAAAAAATCTTCCAGCTATTGAATCAGGTAAATTTGATGCATATCTTGCAAACGCTCTATCATGGATTTTAATGGTTGAGGGCCTTGAGGCAGCTCTTTACTAGATCTCAGCAATAAGTCTTCACTATTTGCATACACTATTTGATATTCCCTCCGTCTCTTATAATTTTACCCACTTCTTTGGGCACATAGTTTAGGAGAAATAGTATGTGGGTCATAAAGAGAAAGAGAAGGTATTAATTTATTGTGGGCCAAGAGAGAAGGATAGTGACAAATAGAAAAATGATGCTTTATGTAGAAGATAATAATAGAAAACTAGTGGGTCCATTCTAAAAACAGAAAAATAAGAAGTGGATAAACTAATAAGAGACAACCCAATAAGGAAATTAATAAGAGACGGAGGGAGTACTTCACTAATTATATATTCTTTTTCCCTAATTTCCATTTTTAATGTAAACTATGATCATTTAATTATCGAGTAGTTGAACTGGCAGCTGCTAAGTATTCTTGGAGTGCAATTGATGGGGGCCAGCTTAGTTTTTATGTCTTTTTTCATTTAAGAAGTCATGCTAATTGTTGTCCACAATATATCAGAAAAAAGAGAGTTCCTCTCATCAAGGGGAGGGCTTTTTTTTTTTTTGGTTGGGGGGTTGGTTGGTCGGCCTCCATAATCCGAAAATTTCACAGGCTCTATTTACTAGATCTCATCAATAAGCCTTCCTACTTATGTGAAAATACATGTGAACCTCTCTCTCTCTCTCTCTCTCTATATATATATATATATATATATACACACACACACACACACACACACACACACACACACACACACAACAAATAACAATTGGGTGTTTTGTGTACAACACGTTGGGTCACCCCCTATCACATAAATTTTAGTCCTTTTTAAGTAGATTGTTATATAATCAGGGATGACTTAACACTTAACTTCTTGTATACAATGGCGGGATTGTATATACGTTTTTGCCTTTAATTGGAAAAATTATACAGATCAATGAATGATAACAAATATGTAAAATTCTCTACTTTTACGATTGTATGTCCTCCAATGTTAAATTTTTTATCACCTAAGTTTTCTGTCACCTAATACGAAAATTCTGGGCCTGCCACTGCTTTCCATACAACGTGCAGTCAAAAATCACAGCTGACAAAGTTTTTAACATCAACGCTAAAGACCTTTTTTGATGAATTGACATTTCACCAAGTGTCCATGTGTATTTGCTTTTTCTATCTGTTCTTGCTTCCTCTATGAGTCCTCCGGTATCTAAGATGGCTGGACATTGTGGTATTTTCCAGCTTATTGAGGCTCTTTCAAATGCCCCAGCTCCTGAGCTAGCGTTGCGGTTGTACCTGCAATGTGCTGAGGTAAGCTTTAGTCCTCCATGTCAAATGTTGGTATGAATTTTCGTGAAGCCTGTCATCAATTTATTTGCTTGGGCTTGTAGGCTGCGAATGACTCTGATCTGGAACCTGTCGCCTGTGAATTTTTTACTCAAGCATATATATTATATGAGGAAGAAATTTCGGTAATGAAATATCAGTTGAGGTTTTTTGTAGTTGGGGTTTTCAGCCCATCAGTTCTTTTACTCCCATCTTTCTGTGTTGTTCATTAGGGCTCTAGGGAACAGGTGACTGCATTATACCTTATAATAGGCACTCTGCAAAGGATGCATGTTTTTGGGGTTGAGAACAGGGATACTCTGACACACAAAGCGACAGGGGTATTACTAATAGCTTTCTATTTTCTTCTGTGTTGTGATATGATCTTTTTCATCATCATCTTGTGCTAAGCTGGTATCCATTTGGCACCTGCAGTATTCAGCGAAGCTTTTAAAGAAACCAGATCAATGTAGAGCTGTTTATGCATGCTCTCATCTCTTTTGGGCGAATGATCAAGACGGTGTAAGAGATGGAGAGAGGTGTGTGCATCTATTCCACTTTTACTTATTGCATGGTATTTCATTTTGTACATTGAAATTAGAATTTCGATTGTGGAATACTTACCTCTACACACATGTAACATCAGTGCAATCACAGCAGTTAGGTTTGTCACTGCTTTGCAAAATATGCCATCGTAAGTCTCTTTGGTTTTGAAATCTAGCATATTGTGTAAAAGAGGGAAATTTAAGATCCAAGCAAATGCTGGAATAGTTTAGTTATAGCTTATGAACTACATAACTTAAGTTTGGAATCCTACATCAGTACATTGTCAGATACACGGAAAGTGATGTACTGTATTTATAGCAGCCAATGAACCATAATCTATCTGGAGAATAGCAATCGTAACGTATGTTGGAAATTTTTTGATCAAAGCTGTTTCATTGATGATATTATCTGATTTTGCTATAGTAATCTTGTTACCACTTTTTGCACTGAATCTAATTGGTTTTCTTCATGCAGGGTTCTGCTTTGCTTGAAGCGGGCTCTAAAAATTGCAAATGCCGCTCAACAGATGGCTAATGCTACACGGGGCAGTGGTGGATCAGTTATGCTGTTCATTGAAATCCTCAACAAGTAAGCTTCCTCCTTGCTAAAAAAAAGAAGAAGAAAATTGCTTCCATCTTTCTTATTATTTTTTTTTTGTTTTTGTTTTTGCCTCCTTGCTATAAGAGTAATTTCTGTAGTTTACAGTGTACTGCACATTTGAATTTCATGAAAAATCATGGTATAGCTAAGTTGGACTTTGTCTTCAAATTCAGGTACCTCTACTATTTTGAGAAGGGAAACAACCAGATCACTGTTAATACAATCCAGGATCTAATGGAATTAATTACCACGGAGATGCAAAGTGAAAATGCCACAACGGATCCTGCCGCCGAAGCTTTCTTTGCAAGCACTTTGCGGTACATCCAATTTCAAAAACAAAAAGGCGGTGCAGTCAGTGAGAAATACGAGCCTGTCAAAGCTTGAAATTTGATGATTGTATGTAATTAGCAACTTTTTTCACGCATCACAAGTTAACTTTTTTGAGTTTTCTTGTAACCAGTATAGTTGGGTATCCTGATGGAGACTGTTTGCATGACCTCGTTCTGAGACATTTTTAAAGTCTCTTGTGCTGACTCGGAGCTCATCTGAATTTCTCGTTAACTTATCGGTTGTATGCGAGTCACGTCATTGCACAGAATCATAAGGCGTTCTGTTTTTCCTTTGTTTTTTTACTTTAGTTGCGAAAACTGGTGAAATTGTGTATAATTTCCCCTTTTTTGTGTACAATATTCTAGAGAGAATTTCTGCATTAAATTTTGCAACATGTTTAACACTTAAACCTGTTTTCCTCAACGCAGTTGTGTGAACTCGATTTATTCATTCAATCAAGTCTCAAGGTACATAAATGAGGCTGAATCAAAATTTGCTAATATGTTTAATTTCAAACGCCATAGAAACAAGGCTTGTTTGATATTGAAGTGTTTGTCATTGGGGGAACATATCAGGAAGCCTGATGGTTGAAGGAGCTTAATTCATGGCGTATTTAACTGTCCAATTCTGAGCTGTTGCCTCATATTTGGCTCGATCCTTCTTGTACATGTAAGCGATGTCCGGAACCAGAGGATCATCAGGGTTTGGATCGGTAAGTAGAGAACATATCGATAGCAAAACCTGCATGTTTTATGCAAATAACGTGTAAAAACCAAGATAATCTCTCTAGAAAAAAGAAGGGTAATCTTAGAAATGAAATTTGTTAGTACTTAAGGTTGTATTCTTTTCAATTGGATGTTACTTATTTTAGAAATTATCTTAACTTATTGGCCTCAATTAACTTATTTAGACTTATTTTTCATGAATTAAGTGAGATAAGGTGAAGAGAACAGAGCTTTAGAAATAGGATTAACCTTCGATATAGTGAGGGCAGGGCTCCATTGATCCCTTAAGATGTCAAGGCAGATATTCCCATTATTGTTTACGTTTGGATGGAACACTTTGGTCCTAAACGCGACCTGTCATCATTATTCCAAAATTTCAAATTTTAGTGTAAATAGAATCACTTGTAGAAAGTTAAGAAAAAAAGATACATACTACTTCATGCCATTTAGTATAGTATATAATCACCTTTGGTGGTTTGAAGGGGTAATCGGTGGGAAAGTGAATGCTCATGAGGAAAACACCACCAGCATAAGGGCTATCAGCTGGGCCAATAATTGTCGCTTGCCAATGGTACAAGTTTTCAGATATAGGACCTAAAATTCATCAAGAAATATGCAACTAAGTATACGCTAATCAAATAAAATCGGGATCAACGAGTGGTTTAGGGGATAATCCATTTTATTTTGTGTTGTGTTTTTTCTCATTCCAATAACTGGAGAGAATACTCTCTCAATAAGATGCATCACACATGACACAATAATCTTGTTAGGAACCTGTAAGTTGTAAGTACCTGCACTACATGATGTAGGTGGATCTCTCCTTATGTCTTGAAGCTCCTTTAGAATCCTCTTCATCGCCATCGCGCTGAAAGCCTGAAATCAAGATAATTATCAGTTCTTGATGTAGTAGCAGTTTGAGTTTTTCTTGGTAGGGAGTAGGGACTAGTGAAGTTTGCTTGCTGCATGTAACGTTTGTATGTCCTTCAAATAAGAAGATAGAAGAATATATATATAAAGAAAGAGTATTCAAATTGTCTATGAAAACGAAAAGAGATGAAAAAGTGAATGAGACTGGAAGGTATAGATTCTAAGCAAGCAAAGTACTACTAATTCAGGGTATCTACCGACTGTCTATATTGATGGACTGAAAGCTATTCCTTTGAGATAAGCACCACTAATTAATTTTATGAAAAGATTGGCAACATGAAAATTGTCGAACCAAGTTGCTTCGCTAAGCACATGTTGACTGTTTTAACATATTAAAAGGATATCCTCATTATTGATTCCTTTCGATATGATTCTGCGAGAATATACAACGTGTTCCTGATGAAAACGCGTAATTTGACGGTAAAGACTAAAGAGGCGAAAGTATGTTGAAACAATTTTGAGGTGCGATTAGGGATGGCAACGGGTCGGACTTGGACCGGATTATGCATAATCCGACTCCGACCCTACAAGAAGTCGGATTTTAAATTCGAGTCCGACTCCGACATCCGACTCCGAAAATCCGACTCCGATCCGACTTAAAATCCGAACATCCGATTTCGAATCCGACTCGACTTAAAATCCGCACATCCGACTTAAAATCCGAACATCCGACTCCGATTCCGATCTGACTTATTTTTCCACCCATTTTTTATAATAGAAAAGTCTTCTATAATACAATAATCTAATCATTATAATTTTTTCTAATAATCATATGGAAATCTTATATAGTACAAATAATCTAAATATTACTATTATTTTTAACAATCATTTTTTCAATGGGAAAATCTTATATAATACAATTGGCTGAAAGTTAAAGTTAGGTTATATACATAAATAATACATTAACATAAATCAGAAAAAAGGATTAATTCACTTAAAGTCGGAGTCGGATTCGGATGTCGGATTATTTTATGAGATCCGACTCCGACCCTCCTCCGACTCGTAGTCGGACTTTTTAAACGGAGTCGGATTTGGATTATTTTTTTGTCGGAGTCGGCTCGGGTTTTTTCCTTCGTATCGGAGCGGAGTAGGGTCGGATCCGGACTGGATTGCCATCCCTGAGTACAACAACAACAACAACAACAACTAAGCCTTATTCCCAAAGTGATTTGGGGTCGGCTAACATGAATCGTCAACTGAAACCGTCACCAAAGGAGATGGCATCGCCAAGAGTGATAAAAAGGTTTTTTTTTTTTTTTTAAAGCAAGGTTTACACCAACAAGTTTTAAAAGAGGTTTTCAACAAAAGGTTTTAATACCAACACAATTGAGAAAAACAAATAAATGCAAAAATCACACCCCTTCCTCCACATGGATACTGCCCCTCCACTCACTTCTATCCAACGTCATGCTCTCCTCAATCCCAAGTAACCTCATATCACTTTCAATTACCTTCATCCAAGTCATCTTAGGTCTTCCCCTACCCCTTACAACTTGGTTACTCCTCCACTCTTCAATTCTTCTCACCGGTGCATCACCTGATCTCCTTTTCACATGACCAAACCATCTTAACCGATTCTCCCTCATCTTTTCTTCAATGGATGCAACTCCAACTTTTTCCCGGATCACTTCATTTCTTAATCGGTCTTTCCTTGTGTGGCCACACATCCACCGCAACATACGCATCTCCGCCACGTTCATCTTATGGACGTGGCATTGTTTCACCGCCCAACATTCGGTGCCATATAACAAAGCGAGCCTAATTGCCGTACGGTAGAACTTTCCCTTCAAGCTTTGGGGAATGCCGGAATCACAAAGGAATCCGGTGGCGCTTTTCCACTTTAACCAACCCGCGTTAATTCTATGAGCCACGTCTCCATCCAGTTCTCCATCCTTTTGGAGAATGGATCCTAGGTAACGGAAGACGTTCGATCCTTGAACCACTTTGCTATCCAAAGTGACCGCCCTCGCCTCGTTGCTTGTAACCCCACCGAACTTGCACTCCATATACTCCGTCTTACTTCTTCAGGTCTAAAACCCCGGGCTTCTAATGTATGTCTCCACAATTCCAACTTTCTCTCAATACCTTCCTTTGTTTCATCAATCAACACAATATCATCCGCAAACATCATACACCATGGTATATCATCTTGAATTGACCTCGTTAGTTCGTCCATGACTAGGGCAAAGAGAAAGGGACTAAGTGCAGAACCTTGATGCACTCCGATCGTAATAGGAAACTCTTCTGTCCTCCCCACCGTAGTCCGCACACTCGTAGTTGCCCCCTCATACATATCCTTGATGATATCTATATATTTTTGTGGAACACCTTTCCTTGCCAACGCCCACCAAAGTATTTCTCTTGGTACTCTATCATATGCCTTCTCCAAATCAATGAAAACCATATGTAGATCCTTCTTCCTATCACGGTAATGTTCCATTGTTTGTCTTAAGAGGTGGATGGCCTCTATAGTCGATCTTCCAGGCATAAATCCAAATTGGTTCTCCGATATCTTCACATGTTTCCTAAGTCTTTGCTCAATCACCCTTTCCCGAGTTTCATCGTATGACTCATTAGTTTGATTCCTCGGTAGTTGGTACAATCTTGTACATCGCCTTTGTTCTTATACAAAGGAATCAAAGTACTCTTCCTCCATTCTAATGGCATTTTGTTGTGTCTCCAAATCATGTTGAAGAATGTTGTCGGCCATTCGATTCCTCTCCCCCTAAACACCTCCAAACTTCGATAGGTATGTCATCTCGGCCCCGTAGCTTTCTTCAATCCCATCTTTTTTAATGCTTGCAACGACTTCTCCCTTTTGAATCCTCCTCATAAACTCTCGATTTAACATACTTGGCGGAATGTGTACATCCCCGATGTCTTGTGCTTTATCACCGTTGAACAAGGTATCAAAGTACGACCTCCACCTATCCTTTATCTCTTCATCCTCCACAAGCACTCTTTGGTCCACACCCTTGACACATTTTACCTTTCTTATGTCTCTTGTCTTCTTGTCCCTCATACGCGCAATTCTATAAATGTCTTTTTCACCTTACGTCGTATCCAATCTTGCATAAAGCTCTTTGTTTACGTGCTTTAGCTTCCACGTCTTGCCTTCTTGGCTTCTTTTCTCGCCTCTTTGTACTTCTCATAGTTCACATCTTTGCTATCTTTTCCCAAAAGTTTATAACTTTCTCGTTTGTTTTTTATCGCTTGTCTCACCTCCTCGTTCCACCAAGATGTGTCCTTACTTGATGGTACGAGTTCCTTTAGATTCTCCAAGGGCCTCTTTCGCCACTTCCTTTATACCAAGTTCTATCTTTGTCCAAATCGAATCTACATCCATTTCCGTGTTACAAGCCCAAATATCTTTATTAGCCATCTTAGCTAAGAAGTTCTCTTTGTGCTCCCCTTGGAGCTTCCACCACTTGATTCGCGGCTCCACATTGGGTTTTCGCTTTCTTAAAGACTCCCTACCCCGGAAATCAAGCACGACTAGTCTATGTTGGGTGGTCGCGCTCTCACCCGTATCACCTTGCGGTTTGTATAACTCTTCCGCCAACCATTCCTTACTAAAAAGAGGTCAATCGACTCAAGCGTTACTTCCACTCCTATACGTCACAAGGTGAGATTCTCTTTTCTCAAACCAAGTGTTCATAATACTAAGACCATAGGCTAATGCGAAATCCAAGATATCACTTCCAGCTTCATTTCTCTCCCCATACCCAAAACCTCCATGAATGCTCTCAAAGCCAACTCGACTAGTGCCCACATGTCCGTTAAGATCCCCACCAATGATCAATTTTTCATTAATAGGCACTCGTTGCACAACCTCCTCCAAATCCTCCCAAAATTGTTGTTTAATAAATGCTTCCAATCCTACTTGCGGCGCATATGCGCTTATGATAGTCACCGCATTACTCCCTAATACTAGCCTGATACTCATAATGCGGTCACTCTTCCTCGAAACTTCCACCACATCATCAATATATTCCTTATCAATAATGATGCCTACTCCATTCCTACACTTATCCTTTCCGGAGTACCAAAGCTTATAACCCCACGGGGCTAGTCTCTTGCTTTGCCATCCCTGAGTGCGATAAAGAAATAACAACAAACGTTGAAAATACATAGAAGCGGGAAACTACTAAGTATACATTACTTACTAATTGGTAATTATTAGTAATCACTCTATTCCACGCAATTATGACTTTTCTTTTTATTTTCCATCAAGGGTGTACCTAAGATAATGTCCTATACTTTCTTCATATAGAGAATGTAATTCTATCCCTATTTCAGATATAAAGTAATTTTAGGCTTCTATGAGATATCAGATTCAAATTAGAGATAGAGATTAACATTTAGGAAATTTGTCATAACTATGTCATTTTTTGCAACAAACAACATTTTTTTTATGGTGATAGATATTGCAAGTTGGCCTAAGGTTGTTTCCCGCTAGCAATTTCCTTTGTAAGGTCTTAAGTTGCCAGAAAAAAAGTTAAAAGGTTGTTTCTCGCAAAAAGTGACATTTAAAAGATTTGGTGTGTCAAATTTTCCTAATACTTAAATAAGAAATAAAATCCTAGTATAATACTACCTCTGTTTTTTTTAGTTGCAACATTTGCTTTTTGACACTATTCATCAACCAACTTTGTTAAGTAATCTCGCACCATTATATAAGAAAAAACATAGTCAAGTGGGGTCTTGTTAGATTCGTCTCAATGCGATAATTCCAAATATTAATTTTTTATAATTTTTACTTACACCCAATATGAGATATTAACGTTCAAATAAATGTCTCGGTAAATGTGAAAAACAAATGTTGCAACTAAAAAAACAAAGGAAGTATTACAACTAGGACAAAGAGACATCTTAACAAATAAGACAAGACCGTAAAATTTTGTTGGGCCAAAATTGCACAGACGTGCAACAAAACACATGAGTTGGTTATTCGAGCCCACTCAATTGTGTGAGGTCTCCTCCTAGATCTCATACGTGTAATTTAGAAGACAATCAATTGTCATTTGCCATTTGCCATTTGCCATTTGCCAATTGCCAAGTAGCATCCAAATACTGAAACTTCTCTGCATTTTATGCACAAAGTTATATCCATAGTACAACTAGAGCATGGAGTACAGTCAGTACACAAACACAACTAGGCAATAGGCATTGTAGTCTTGTAGATCAGCCAAGTGAAACTGTCACGGTGTCATTATGTCATACACTCATATCTATAATCTATCCCAGATATAAATTTCATGTTTATCGCTGTTTTGTAGTAAAAAAAAGATCTTAAAATGTGGTTGATCTTTCAGGTCAAAATACAACTGCTTGGCTCTTCTCTAGACAGCTAAGGCAGTGAAGTTCACTGACGCCAATATTAGGGACCTAGTTTAACAAAAATGAAATTATCTTTCTTCTGATTTTGGATTTTTGCTTTTTGCTTTGGTTCAATTCAAATACAAAACTCTATCATATTCCGGCTTGAAATTGGGACCACTTGGATACACTATAATACTTATCCACTTAGGCACTGAGCTATCTATTCTTAATGATTATTTTACGTTTACCCTACAAAACATAAAAACTTCCTCCCTTATGAGATAATGAAACGTTTCTCTCTTCTATGTGAAAGCTTTTTGAGAGAAGCATTTCACTTATTTCAGAACAGAGGAAGTATTTCTTCTTTATTTTTGTAACTTTAATATCATAGTAAATTATTAATATATGCAAAAATAGGGGACATCATCCGAACAACCAAGCCCTGGTTGGCCCTTAAAAAGTGTTGCTTATATATTGAAGTAGATGAAGGTCTTGACTTTTGAGTGGTCATATAATACATAACTCATTATTAGTTTATAGTAAGTTTTGTGTCCGTTTTATAATAAAATTATTGTAAATCCACCTTATTTTTTACCATAAAATGGTCATTTTTCAAGTTAAAGGGGTCATTTATCGACAAGGAGTCACCTCTTACCTTAGATAGATATAACTTATACTCTAACTGACTCATTTACGTCAAAAAGTTACCCTCGTCCCACTATAAATTATTGTATGACAAGCTTATATGAGATTATGTAATTAGTTTTTGACGTAAATTAGATTCTGCATACGCTTGCACCAAGAGGATCCTGCACAAGGATCAAAACCCAGAAAATAAAAATGAAAAGCGCGCGTTAGTAAGTTGGGGCAAAACAAAAGAATATCAGGTTTTCAAATGTACATTTGGTCTTAGTTTTAGAACATTATGTCTTAGATGAAAGAACTTATGGTGCAATGTTGATTATTATAGTGTTAAATTATCGTAAATGTACATTTGATCTTAATTTTGGACATTGTGAGGACTTACAAAAAACAATAAATTTGGATCCTATTATCTAAAAGTAATGGTTCGTAAAGTAAGGCAAAACAAAAGAATACCAAGTTCATTAAATGTACATTTAGTCTTAGTTTTTGAATATTGTGTATTAGGTGAAAGAACATATGATGTAGTGCTAATTATTATATTGTTAATTTTTTAATGTACATTTGATCTTGATTTTGAACATTATTGTTTCTTGCGCAAATGAACATTTTGATGGCTTAAGAAGAACATTAAATTTGGGTCCTATTATCAAAAATTAAACGTTATTAAAGTGGGACAAAAAAAACACCGAGCTCATTAAAATGTATATTTGGACTTAGTTTACAAACATTGTGTCTCAAAGAATGTTGCAACTTTGATTATTATAGTGTTAAATTTTAGATGCATATTAAATCTTAGTTTTGAACAATGTGTTTTGAGCGTCTGGAGTCGGAACCCATTAATCATTATTAGCTGTTCCATAAGCGAATTCAGCCGCCAAGAATATAAGCATGATTACTTTCTGGGAGTATTATAAGGAGCTATCTTAAAATATCTTAGAAAGCCTATTATCCCTTATTAATCTTCACGTCCTTGATTTCATCTTCTTTTTTTATTCTGATTCCCCAAATTCGTTTTTCACGGGAATTAAGGAAAATAGAAGGAGTAGTAGGATAAATGGTTATTGTGGAGAAATGAGAAGTATTGCGGAGCACTAACCCATGAAAAATGAGAAGTATTGCGGAGCACTAACCCTGTTTTCTACGCTAATGGAATGTCGCATATATTATTGTATGTTAATGTCGCAAAAGGTTTTAACTACAACTCCTCAAGTCCTGTGTGTATGTGTTACATACATAAATATAAAGTTGAAGATTTTAATACTAATCATCCAAACCATGGTAACTCGTTTCAAACTCTTGCATAAAAGAACTAGAGATAATAAAGCTTAAAAGGTAAGTGTGTGTTAGAATAAATGGTTATTGTCTCTCTAAATTTTAAGTATCTCTGATTAAATAATATGTCTTCTATATCAATATATCATATGTAAATTGATATTTTACTATTAAAATTTTCAGAAAAATCATGATTATATTATAGATTTACTCCCTCTTTTCCTTATAATAATACTCGCATAAATTAATTGAATTTCGTTGGTGTGTGGTTTGAATATAGAGTTAATAAGGAGAATGTAAAACATAGTAAATTGATCTTATTCTTAATGTAGTTCATGTCCTTCTTCTAACACTATAGGTATATCTATTTCGTTGTATCTATTTCAAAAAAAAAAAAAATTGGTAAGTAAGAGATATATATAATCCCCAACAAAAACCAATTAACCACCATACAACCTAAAACTCAAAGGAGGACAAACCTGCTAGGAGGACTCTCCACACACCCAAAGAGTTCCAAAAACGAACAGGCCAGTGGCCCAAAACACAAACAAAGCCACTACCAATTACAAGGAATCAAGCCAAATCCTATCCAAACCCCAAAGTTTCTTATCAGCTATTTGCCTAATTCTGTACTTTACATCAATTTGTATACTCTAGTCTGTACAGTATGGCTTATGGTTTTAACTTTCTGACTTAACGATTAATCTGCATCCAAGTTAACTCATGCCAAATGCAATTATGCATTGCAATTGGGAAACCATAAGTGCAGCCAAAGAACAAAGGGAACAAATGGTCTGTCCAAAGGTGATACGTCATCCTTCTATCAGTCCAACATGCTTTTTTTTTTTGAGTAAGGAAAGCCTACGAGGGCGACTAATTATCATTTAAAGAACTATCCAAAGCCAACAAAGAGCCAATGCAAGAAAAAAAATCAATTAACCAAACTTTTCTACCTAAGACCCAAAGCAAGCAATGGGCTAGCTTATGAGCAACCCTATTGCCATCCCTACGAACAAAACTCCAAGACACAATATCTAACATACTACTAGTATGAACAGTGTCATCAAGAATAAGATGGAAGCTACTCCCGTCTCGCACTTTTGAAGAAATTGCCTTAACAAGGTGAAGACAATCACTTTCCACAACCACATTCCGAAAATCAAACTCCACATCTAGTTGAATACCAAACAACATAGCCTTTGCCTCATCAACGGCTCCCAGCAGTCCTCCACCTTCCATGCAACTACCAACTCCTTGCCATCCATCCCCCTAATCACCGCGCCAGCTGACGCACCCAACCTTTCCACACACACCCATCCACATTGAACTTAACGGAGCCCTCCCCAGGTGGTGTCCAGCGCTTGAGCGCCTAACCCCCCCACACCCCCATGTCGGTCTTCCACCCGAAGCTCTGCCAATAGTTTATGCATGTAGGCTATCGTTTGATTGGGATCACAAACCTCCCCCTCAAACAACCACCTATTCCTTGCATTCCATATCGCCCAACATATCGTCATCAAAAGACCATGTTCCAAACGAGGGAGTTGCTCCAGAAACGCCAGTGCCATGTCCCCAAAAGCTGCAACTAAGATTATTGTGAGAAGGGTATTGTAGGTAATCAAGGATTTTTATAGATTTCTTTAAGAAAATACAGCGAGAGTTGTTAGCTATTAAGTAAGCAAAAATCAGAAGCAATTACATGATCCAAGCTACTAGGACATTCTCAAACCCACACTCTAGTAGAGAACTCAAGTGGAGTAAGATGCGTCATAGTATGAGCAGCTAAATTAGCTTCTCTAAAACATATGAAAATAAAAACAACATCAAACAAACTAACAATGGACCAATTCTCTCTAACAATAACTCCTATGTGAGAGCCATCAAATTGCCTACGATAATCATATTCACATTCAACCACAAGTCCACAACCTTGCTTGCATTGCATTGGAGCGCCATTCTCAAACCAAGTACTATCGATTTTGCCTCCGTGACATTCACTTCCCAATTCAAGGTTTGCGATTATAATAGGTGTGGATAGTTGGTTTGGGTTAAGGCTAGTAATATAATTTGTCCACTAGAAGTGAGAGTAATATAATTTGTCATGTCAAACCATATAATGATCCGGGACAAGTATTGCTTATTTGCTTAGTACTTTGTCGGCTAAGATTCTTAAAAAAAAAAAGAAAAATTAATTCGCTAGATTCCAAAGAAAGGGTCAAAAAAATTCAGAAAGGTGTGAAAAGTTGGGATATGATTTTGCATTCTACCTCCGTTTCTTAACTTGTTACATCTTTCTAGACGTTTCACAAAACTTTTAACATTTCATTTTTGGGAAAATATTTATACTTCCTCCGTTTCTTTTTAAACTAGTTTTTAGGCTTGGGCTATGCCCCAAGTAATTATGATTTTTATTTATTAATAGTTTACTTTAAAACTATAACACCAAACATAACTTGGTTTAGTGGTTAAGACTATAGTATATAAGTCTAAAGTCATGGAATCAAATCTTGTACTATATGCATTTTCTAAATTTTTTTATTGGATGTGGAGTACATAAAGTAAACACTAAGACGATTCCAGATAGAAAAGTTCAATCATTTCAATTCGTTTGAAAAAAGAAAGAAAGGTAATATCTATCCCTAAATATTAATCTGAATTGCCCTAAGGGATAGTGCCACGTGGCACTATCCCTTGTTTAGGAACGCCTTCTAATATATTAGTATAAATGTGATACCTTCACTTTTCACGCATGCCAATTGCCAATGCAAAACTTTGAGAATATAAATCTCTAATTTTGTATTTGTAAAAATTATAAAAAGTACATATTAAAAAAATACATATTAAGACGAATCTAACAAGATCTCACATGACTAGTGGCGGACCTCTTGAGGGGCAGGTCTGGGCCTGGCCCCAAAAAGGTTTTGAGATAAAATCATTACAGTTTTGGGATTTATGTGTTCAATACTCACGGGCCATGGCCCACTAATCTAATACCCACGGTGCAACAGTAAAACAATACATTACAGCTCTGCTTGTTAAGCGGGGTCATGGAATTTGAGAGAAAATTATGTGAGCGCAGTTCTAAGTGGGCCATGCAAGTTGCAAAGCATACTGTTACATCACGTCATCCTCTGTAGGTTTCTTTTTTCTTTTTGGTTTTCCTTGTTACTTGTTAGTGACTAATATTCCATGTATTTTATTTGTTTTTTTTTTTTTTTTCTAATTGATATTTTTTTTGAAATAAAAGTGAAATTTAATTAATTAAAGGTCAAACGGCATCTACAATAGATGTTAAAGAAAAACAAGATATAATCAATCAAAGTTAAACCAAAATCATCTTCAAAAAACTACAATGGCCAGGATCGAACACTACAAAGACAACCCTCTTGAATTTCTTTGAAACAACGGTATAGATGAGGTAGCCTATCATTCGAGCGTAGTTTGAGAAGACCAATCTTGAGCGAACCATGGTGACCGCACCCGAGATTCCAACACCGTCATGTAGAACCGGGAACTTCAAACAATGAAACACACCACACAAATACAAACAGGAAACACCATACAGGAGACACGAACCCTCCAAGAAAGGGCAGCAAAAACACCCCATACAGGGGACTGAAACCACCACAAAGGCGGAACTTATTAAAGAAAACCAAACTACAAACAAAAACCGACACCGATTGTTGTTGCCGCCGCACAAGACTGACCTTGCTGCATTAACTGGCAGACGGGAAACTGAACCTAGACAGGTTACCACGAACAGGGGAGGGGAAGGGGAAGCCCAACTAAACCAACTCACAACCTGGGGAAGGGGAGGGGAGGCCCAATACACCAAGCTAAACCAGAGGAGGGGAGGGGAAGGGGGAAGCCCGACGCACAAGGAGGAGGGGAGAGGGAAGCCCGACTCACAATTAGGGGATGGGAAGGGGGAAGCCTGACATACAACCAGGGATAAGGGAGGGGAAACCTGATGCGCAACAATAGGAGGACGAGGGATGACTGTTCGCCAAAAGGCCCAAAACAAGAGGAGGGGGAAGCCAGGAAGTAGCACGACGACGAGGAGCCAACCGGAAAACTAAGCAGGGAAAAAACGAAAACGACAACAAGAGCTCGGCGCCCGCCGTGGGGGCACCGAAGTGGCACCGGTGGTCGCCGAGCCCTTGGGAGTAACGGCACTGAAAAGGGGAGAACGAGTATCGCAAGTTAGGAGAGAGAGTGCTGTTTTTTTGAAGCTCTTATTTGTCTAATTGATATTTAATTTATACATAAAGGTTATGTTTCTTTTTTCTTTTTATGGTTTTCCTTGTTAGTGGCTAATGTTTCAAGGATTTTGTTTATTTTATTATTTTTTTGTTTAATTTTTACATAACTTTATAAGAGTTTTAGCATCAAGTATATTATTGATGATTTAAAACATTGAAAGAGCGTCGATCCTTACTTTATTTTTTTTTTCCAAGAATTGGAGTAGGGTGCTTGTGTTGTTAATATTTTAGCTAATACATAGATAAATTTTTATATAATATATATGTATATTGTTGACATTGGATTTGAAAATAATATTCATATGTTTTGGTAGTTTGAGACTTCTTTATTTTGCACTGTGGGATTTTTTTTAATTTGGCCCCTGATAGAAAAGTTTTAAGATCCGCCACTGCACATGACTATATTTTTATTTACGTATAAATCGCAATTGATGGTCAAAGTGAAATTTGTGAATAGTGTAAAATGTCAAATATCACATTTAAAAATAAACGGAGGAAGTATAAAAAAGTCTTACATTATTATCAATCACATGAGCTATGTTTCTATTTCTCTCGTTCTCCTTAATACTTGCAAGTATTACATTTCGGATAAGCTATAAGAATGGCTATATAACTTTTTTTTTAAACACTGACCAAACTTTATGTAAAAAGATCACGTTTATTGATAATTAATAGTTGACCGGGCTACTTGAATAGCAGAAAGAAAAAATGTCACGAACCCAACTCCTAGGTCACTAGGAAGAAGAATGGAGGGAAGTTTCTAAGAGCAAACCCAATGGATGATCCCAAATTCGAGATCATCAATTATTTTAGTATTTTCTCAATCTTCCACCTCACTGATGATCTACTATTGATTTTACCATCATTTCTTTATCCCATTGGATAATCTACAATTTTGGATCTTCACAATCTCTCTCTACATTTTATCATACCCCACCATATATTCTCTCTCCTTATTTTCTTCTCTATCCCATGTTTTTAATTTATTAGAGATTATTTAAGAATTGATTGATGACTATTCCATGCAAATAATATTAATGTTTGTAATTGAATAATATTTAGCGAAAATTAACTCAAAGATGAAAAGCGTAGAAGTAACCCAATATTGACCTCTATTTATAAATAAAAATATATATAACCATCGATGTATTTTTTGTCTTTTAAAAATTTAATTAATAAACTCATTTTTTCTTTGCATAATTTGCATAGTTACAAAAATGAAATACTACTTCCTAGCTATGAGATTAGAACGATATCATCTGTTGAATTACTGCACAAAGATGGAACAACAGCTCGTGGGCCCCGCAAAATTTGGGACTTAACCTTCCAGCTTGCTTTACTTTTGCTGATGCAAAAATCGAGTTAAATCTGTCCATGAACCAAGAAAATAGATCGTCCAAACGGTTTGATCATGGCTTTCTCTCTCCCTTTTTTTCTCTTTCCACATTTTTTAATAATTCATTTACTCTCTCTCTTCATGATCTCTTCATTTGGTGTTACTCACCATCTAATTCATTTACTGTAGTTCAACCAAAGAAGTACTACAAAAGTGTAAAGACGATATGTAGTTTCACTGTTTCAGTAAGGAGAGATCTTGCAAGTACTGAAGTAGTAGTCAACAAATCAAAGGCCACCTCAATTTGTCAATTACAGTACATTTTTTGGTATGGAAAGGTTTGCTTATCTCTTTCTAGTTTTACCTTTTTCTACAAAGCCCTAGATGGCGTACAACTTGGATCCAAGTAATCCAACTGATGTTGACAAGGAAACTTATCGCCAACTAAGGAAGATATTAGATATGGTGCCCAACTTCCCATCTACGGGTGAAAAGGTTGTTCTAACCTTACGCTTCCTTCATCCCTTGTTAGAACTTACAAGTGAGAAAATAAAATATGCATTATGTTCCAGACCAACAATTTAAACTCATATAAATATTGTTGGGATCGATTGTTTGGAATTTGTTGCAACTGATCATGGTTCCAATGATTAGTTTTCAAATGCGTCCCCTGTTGGGTACTTGTTGCAACTGATCGAAGAACTGGATAACCGACAGATCTGGTTACTCATCGAACATCAAACTAAACACTATTACACTACTACACTATCACATTACTCATGTAAGATTAAGATGATGAAAAAAATCAAAATTGCAAGTGGACGAAAAACCCGGAAAAAGAATTGATTCTCGCAAGGTCCTAAACAGGTTTTATCATTCAGTTTCGCTCACCCCTACTTGTTTATATGAGCTTCTCCTGCCAAAATCTTTCCAAAATATATACGTAAATCGTGTAAACCTTTCAAAGATCACTCTTATCATTTGGTCGTAGCTTATCCCATAAGTGAAGAATACATTTGCTTGCTTCTCCTTTGTGATAAGAGGCAAGCTAGAGGCCTATGCTCCACAAATAAATAGGCAATCTTTTATACTATAAAACAAATTTATACTAATTTACTAATAATGGGGTGACATTTTTTTTATGGACAACGGCTCGTCTTAACCGCAACAATAATATTAACGGGCATACTCCAGTTTAGCTATTTTTAACACGCTAATCCATAGACTGTACAACAATTCAAGTCAAGTTGAGCTTAAGTAGCAAATCAAGTGGCTCAACTTGTTACTTTCCCTACTCAATTGATTGAGCAAAAATATTGAACAAATTGGTAAAATGTGTTTTAACAATATTATAGTAGTATTACTTTAATGGAAGCAAAACAATAAACATTAATCCGGTTGGTAATAATTATTGAATGTCCTTTTCTGATCAACAAATTCATGCAAAATAGCAAATGCATAAATTTAATGCAGATATAAAAAAATCGGCTATAGAATATGCTCATTCCAGAAAATCCGCGAAGAAGAACGTGGGCGGCTCATGGAACAACCCAACATAATCAAACAAATTCCACGAACTGCTAAAAATTCCACAAGAGTAACAACAATCTAATCATGTCAAACACAAAGTATAAATGTATAATGATCACCATATAATAAAATATTGTAACATTTTGCGACCAAAGCAATGAACCATTATATTGTTGGTTAGGGTCAACCTCTTTAAATAAGATTTTAGTATATGAGTGGTTCACCCAACTACTCCAAAACTTAACAGCAAAAAGGCAGAAAAGAACAAAAGATAAGTGTTGAAAAAAAGAGCGATAGATTAAACATGGAACTACAGACATCAGAGAGAGAAGCTTTAAAAAATTGCAGCCATGGGAAATTATCTTCATAACAAGTAATATTGAAGAAATGAATATAACTGCTCTGCTGGGTTAAGGCGAAGAACGAAAATAAGAATATGGTTCTTTCCTAAACTGGAATCTTCCAGTACTTCAATACATAAAGACTGAACCAAAACCAGGAATTAGATGGTGAGTAACACCAAATGTAATGCCAGAAAGCAACAGAAAACAACCTGATGAGAACCTAAAATACAATCAGTGAGAGATCATACGCTAAAAAAGGCCTGTCTGCTTCCTCAAGCTTGATTGTGAAAAAATAAAGTCGAACACGGCACGAACTAGGGCTTGTTTCTCTTTACAACTTACACAATTACAATATGGAGCAAGCCTTCTGTGCCTTTGACTTCTTTTTCTTTGTCTTTGGTGGTTGGAGCACAACCTTAATGGCTGCATCAAAAACTGCCTTGACATTCTGCGAATTCAAGTTCACGAGTCAATGACCCGAAACAAGCAAGTGGAAAGGGTAAGTGTCTCAACCTGAAAATTTATACCCACCTGCTGTGTTTTTGAACTGCATTCAATGTAAGCAGGAGCACCAATCAGCTTCCTTAGTTCCTCACCCTAAACAATATAGTATAAAGCAGGGAAATTAGATATATTAGTCAATATGACATTTTAAGCAAATTACAGAACTATAGGGAACAAAATGCAGGATACCAATTACAATGTTTTACCTGAGCTGTAGTGATTGGAACTGCACCAGGGTGGTCTATAAAAAACTGCTTGTCATCCCGAAGATCTAATGCCATGCATATAAAAGCAAGAATACACTTTAATATCAAAACATATGATTTTATAGCCCTCGCAAAAACAGGAAGATGAGCTTACAAAGAAGTGGACACAAAGCTTTTTACAAAGGTATGCACTCAAAGGTTCTACAATCAGACACGACACCTCTTGATCAACCATATATAAAAATTGCCATACATCAACCACCAAATTCAAAACACATACAACCCACAACATGAAATAGATTAACCAGAACTTTCTAGACGCATTAATTTCTCTATGAAAATGTCAGCACCATAAAAGCATGATGTGGTCAGGGATGTTGAACTGTGGCAAATAAAACTACAGATATAAGAAAAACAGAAACCAATCCAAACACATGCAAAAAAGAGCTATCCAAATTTGATATCTAGCACCACTCCTTGAGTCAACCTATTAAAAAAAAGGCTGAAATGCATCCCAGATGCAGGTATATATAACTATATTGTGCTATCAGTTTACGAAGATAGAAGGACAAATATGCAACATGACAAAACAAGAGAGATAAGTGTGATCCTGACCGAGCTTTGTTCCAACAAGAACAATGGGGACTCCAGGAGCATAATGCTTCAACTCAGGAATCCACTGAAAATTAAGTGGCCACAAGAGCTCATTAGCAAACAGCGATAACCCCATCTGATCTTCAAATGATCTTTTCTTGGCAGGAAAAACTTATTACTATTCAAATATTTACCTTCTTAGAAACATTTTCATAACTAGCCTTGCTAATAAGGGAGAAAGCGAGAATAAAAACATCTGCTCCACGATAACTCAAAGGTCTTAATCTGTTGTAATCCTCTTGTCCTGTAGCATAAATAATACAGAATTGAGTTTCTTGTACAAAGAGAGCAATCTAGAGTTTGGCCAGAGGGAAGAACCTGCAGAAACTAAGGCCATTACCTGCAGTATCCCATAATCCCAGATTAACTGTGGCCCCGTTAACAACGACATTGGCACTGAAATTGTCAAAAACAGTGGGCACGTAATCCTGTTACCATCAAACACACACGAGTTTTAGGAAGGGGGCAGAGAAAGTACATTAAGCGCCAGAATTTGAAAGTACTAGTTCGATAACAACTTCATACAAGAAGACACCTCAAGATCATAATCGGACCCATCAAAAATGTCAAGACTCGTTAAAGTATATAAGATGAAGATGGAAAGCTTTTTTATGATTCCTGTGATTCCTCAAAGATCTCACCTAAACATCAGCATATACACGTTTGACATAGGTATGGCAAGAGATATAAAGATGAAGATGACAGAGTACTTTGATTTCACCGCATGAAAGAAACAGAGCGTCCTAGCTAACCGGAGTCTCCCTTAACCCAAGAAATTAACAAAACATATCAACAGACATGTTCTGATCACGTTATTGCATAAATGGAATAGCCTCATCAATTCCAACTTCACGAAGCTTTCCCACCACAAAATAGATTACTTACAATGAAAATTGCAAAGTATCGTCACCACTCACGATTATGAAAACTAATACATGTCCCATTTTGCAAGGATAGCTAGAAACATGTCCCTGACAATAAGAACCATAATTTCTTACCGTGTGGCAAGTACGAGTAAAAAACCAAGTATACATAAATTACAAACAAATTCAATCACAAAAATTGTATTTAATCTTCAAATGAAATACCATATATATGTTGCTACCATAATCTACAGAAATAACAGATCCTAAACTAAAATGCTCGAATAGCATCCTCCACACACACTCCTAGCTAAAAATAATTAAAAAAATATAATCAACATTCAACCATATTATAGCTTCAATTCATATATAACACTAATACATCATCAAAACATAACGAGTTGCTCAATCTTCAAGCAACTGCATATTCGTCAAGACTGCATTAATATGTTTGTATCAAATTAAATTGTGTGCAAATGCACCAGAATTCAATCACATTAAAAAAAAAGTTCATATCTTTTCCTATAGATATTGACAAGATATTTACACGTCATATCTATCAGAACATTCAAAAAGGAATGTCAAATCACACGAATAAAAAAAATATGTGAAAAATACAAATCATCAAATTCAGCGAAATTGAAAAACAGAATTTCGTGGAGAGAGAGAGAGAGAGAAAACAAACCGTAGGAAAGGTGTTGCTGGTGTAAGAAATCAACAAGCAAGTTTTACCAACGGCACCATCACCAACTGTAACACATTTTATGAACCTCGAAGCACTCATTTTTTGAGCAAAAAAAAATTAAAAAAATCCAACGATCTTCTATTCAAACAATCTCTCTCTTCTCCTCTTGATCAATCAATCACCAAAAAAAAAACTCAAATTCAAAAAAAAAATCAAAATCGGTCCTCAATTAGAACTACACATGAGCGAACCTGTAAAAGAAGAAATTGAAACCCGATCATAAGAGAAAACATGGCGGAAAATTGAAGAGAAACGACGTAACCCTAGAAATGGAGTCGTAATTTAGGGGGAGAAAATGTGGAAAGAATAATGAAATTATGGATGATGAAATGACGAAAAACGTAACCTAAAGCAAGTAGATCTGGTTTAAAAAAATGGAGAGAGAAAAAATGGGGAAGAGAAAGAAAGGATAAAAGAAGAAGAAGAAGAATGAGAGAGAGAAAGAGAAGGTAAAAGGAGAAAAAAAGGAGTTACCCGTAAACCAGGAAACAATGCCGTTGAAGCGTTCGCTGGGAATGAATTATGGGTGTTTGTTTGTTTGTGTTTTGTGTTTGTGTTTGTGGTGTGATTGCTTCTCCTTCTAACGTTTTTTGCGCTTTACTAGCCACGCCCCCTCTATTTTTTCTCTTTCGCTTTCTCTCTTACATATCATTATCATTAATTCATACATAACATTACTACTACTAGTAGTAGACTAGTAGTAGTTTGGGGGAGGGTATCAAATTTAGCTATGGTTTTTATTAAGATGAATTTGGAAATATTTAAGATGATGCTTGTGAATGTGATCTAATGTTCTGAGGTATCTGTACGATTTGTATGTATTTTGATGTAGAGAATTCTGATGATGATTAATGTAGACGAGATTTGATCTCAAGTCTTAGGTGCCACCTCCTAAGACTTAAACTAGTTGACATCCACATTGCATGTTCATGTGTGAAGCACATTATACCCTAAAATGTCATATGGTGTATCATGCTCTAGATACACCCGTTCGGATGGATGAACTCGAGTGTCTAGCTTATGTAATATGAAATTTGATCCATAATAATAATAATAATTACAATATGAAATAACACAATTCAATGATATAATAAGAACTTGTACGATTTATTATATATATATATAACTTTATTTATTAAATATTTGGTAAATTGCTTCATGTTTGGTTACATTATTGTACTCACACATTTACATGCATTACTTTTCCAAATTACTTTACAGAATTTTGAATTTTTTTAGTCAAATTTTAGAAACTTCAGCTATAAATTCTCATCGTATATACATAAGAAAAAAATAGCCATGTGCGAATTTATTAGATTCTTCTTCATGTGAATTCTCCAAATATCAAGATTTATAGTTATTTACTCATACATGATTAAAAATATATAATGATCAAATATATATTATAGACCATATAATTGAAACCGTGAAAACTAATCGAATTTTGTCTAAATCATTTTGAACTAATATAATGTGAACTCGGATCGACTTCTTCTATAAATTTGCATGAAAAATCCGATGTTTGTATCATGATTGTTGAGTTGAGCCTAAACTTGCCTTAATGTACATTCGATTAGCTTAAAAGTTTAATTTGTTAGGTGTTTGCTTTTCTTTAATTTTTATATTTCATCCATTTTTATTTGTCCTTTTTGTTATTTCCATTGGGATATTTTAGTTTGTTCTTATAATAAATATTACCTTATTTGAACAACAAAAAGAGTTAGTAAGAACTAAAAAAGTAAGAGAAGCAAGTGCAAAAAGAAAAAGAGGAGCTTCAAAATAAAATAAGAGAGAGAGTGCAAAAAGTACTTTTACCTTAATCTCTTATGAGTTCCGATATTCCATATAAGAAGAACAAACAGGGACTAAGAGAGCACAAGAGGGGTAGGGGAAAAAGCAAGGCAAAGATGTCAATTATTCTTTATAAGATATGAGAAAAGGCAATGATGTGGATGAGTTGTATAAGGGAAAAAACTACCATGACAAAATCTTGGTTTTCATTAATAGGTTCAGCTTCAATATGATTTTGTAACATAAATAATTCAAATATACAAAAATTAAGTTTTGAAAAAGAAAAAAATCATAAGGCAACAAAATAAAAACAACTAGAACAAGGCAATCTTAACTCAATTCATCAAGATTTTGAATCCGTTCGAGCACAAGTCAAGCATGGATGTTTGAATCGGGTTTTAATTAATAAGGTCAATTTTAAATAATTCACAACTTTTCCTATCTAATAAGAACTAATAACTACACTTCACAAACTTAAAATTGGGGCATTGAAACATTCACACAAAACACAAACACCATTCTCTCTCTAGAATACCCCCCAAAACCTAAAAAACTCTAACCTCTTCGCGCCGCCTCGAGCCGGCTCGCGGTGGCCGGTCGAGCGCACCCGCTCACCCCGGCCGGCGAGCCCCTGCTCTACCCCCGACCGACGGTTTGTTTATCGGCTTATAGGTTGCCTTTAGTTTATTGTGTCTTTCCCTTCGCTGGTTTAATTCCCCCGCCCGTCGTCCTCTCGTTGGCGTCGGGTCCTCACCTCCGCCGTGTCCCCTCCGCCGTATTGGCCTCTCGTCCGCTCCCCTTGTTTTCGCGTGTTTTGGTTTAGTTTGTTGGGCCTCCCCTCCCCCCTCCCTCCCCTGTTCTTGTGCGTCGGGCCTCCCTTTCCCCCCCTTTACGGTAGTCGGTCTCCCCCTCCCCTTCTCGTTGTTGCAGTGCCTCGGGCTAGCGTTTCCCGCCTAGTCCTCGGCCTCGTCGTCCTTATTTAGTTTAACGTATGTTTCTTCCGAGATCCAATATCCCTTGCTTTTTTGCGTATGGATGTGCTTGGGTGTTCGTCGTAGGTGATTGGTGGCCAATGCAAGGCTCTTGGTTTTCTATGACAAAGGAGGATCTAGGAAACCTAGTGAATATAGCTAATGATCCCGGAGTTGGGCGTTTATGGGGTTTATGCCGCTTTAGGACTTCGAGTGTTGGTTAAGATGAGAGGGAGGTTCTCAATTCACATTTGTTGTGCGTTGTTCTTCTAGGTTGGAGATTGTGAGGTTGGATCTTCGGATCCATAAGTGGGGCGAAGTTCCTCAATCTAACTCGCCCCAATTTCTCGTGATGACTTCCAGTGTCATCACACCTAAAAAATGCATCTTGTGGGAGCTAATGATCCTCGGGAGTTGGTCGTGGGGTTTATGCCGCTTTAGGACTTCGAGTGTTGGTTAAGATGAGAGGAGGTTCTCAATTCACATTTGTTGTGCGTCGTTCTTCTAGGTTGGAGATTGTGAGGTTGGATCTTCGGATCCATAAGTGGGGCGAGCTCCTCAATCTAACTCGCCCCAATTTCTCGTGATGACTTCAGGTGTCATCACACCTAAAAAATGCATCTTGTGGGAGGCCCTCCAATTTGATTTGGAGCAAGTTATGACCTCCACCTCTTTTGAGTTTCAGTCTAATGAGACTAAGGGTACCCTCGCATCAGGGTCAGAAGTCACCAAAGGACATGACTTCATTGTTAGTTGATCCAAGTAGAATCCCGTGAGGTTGTTTTCTTCAGGACGCTTGGGATTTAGCGTCTAGTGGACATTGGGGTCCACTAAGTTTGAGTGCGACAGCCTCTCGAAGATCGTCGGAATTTCGTATCACAAATGCGCCCCTCCCATATCGTGTCTTTTCATCAAGACATATCAAGATCCAACCTCACCTCGTCATCGTCAAGACAAACTTTTTTGGACTAGACGTGTAATAGTTAGTTTTTCTTCCTAAAGTATGTAACGAGCTAATCAAGCTCTTTTACTGTTTGTTTTGTGTCTGTTTGGTTGTATTAGCATTAGGCTGTACTCCAATTTTAATTAATGCAAATTTTCGTCAAAAAAAAAACAAACTTAAAATTGGAAGTAGATTGAGGCCATTAGGTGAAGAACGAAGAGGGGGGAAGGTGGGGGTAGCTTTCCATCCGTGAAGTTAGCTTGATTTCACTCTCAATCTAGTCTAATATCCAACTTCACCGTCCAATAGGAAGGAGTATATTGATATTTCTAATCAATCAATTTAAATATGAAGTAGACTCTTGCTGGAGTAATAAAAAAGAAAAAGCATTGAGAATAAACATTAGTGCTACTGATTGATCTGCCCAAGCCCCAATTTGGTCCAATAGTATTAAATTTGGTCCTAATCTTATCTATCTTTTGTGGATTTGCTGCATTATTTACTAGCATAACTCTAGAAGATATGCAGGTCAATGGGACGAAATTGAGCTTGATGTCAATCATTAATTCGTGTCCAAACCAATACAATTCCATACAAGGCAAAAATACTTGGTTTTTAATACCACCCAACTGTTTTTTGTCTATGCAAATCTACCAATATGGAGGACAGTAAAGGAGAAGTGCACTAAATATTAAGTTTTTCTTAAAAAGAAAAATATTTGGCTAGTCAACTAGATTAAAACCCTTTCGACAAAAAAAAATACCTCTATTATATATTTTCGACATATGCTTTTATTAATCACAAAAAATAGAAAAAGGAAAAAAAATAAACAAAGAATAGTGTATAATAACTCCCTTCATTTAACCTAAAATGATTTTTTTTAAAAAATACCATATTTGAAATTGAACAACGCTTTTTTTACAAAATGCGCAAAGAGAGTTTGCACGCATTGCGTGCATATAAAGCATTTGACCATTATATGCCCTTGATCGAAGTAACAATTTGTCGAAATATTATGCGTATATCTGGTAGCTAGTAATAGATTGTTGTAATAGTAGTATAGAACTTTGGTTTATTTCTCAACCAATTTGTTCAAACTCTGCTTCGGGAGGAAAATAAGCTTCCAACAAGAACCTCTTGTGCCCTCATTTTTGATTTGCAAGGTATTTTCTTAGAATATTGCTCCAACCTCGTATAATTGAGATGATTTCCTCCCATCCCCACCCAAAAAAATGTCAAAGGTTTGAAATATTGAACGGAATTGGTTGACCTGTGAGAAGTGCAAATTTAAAAGAAAAAAGTATGTTTTGAAGGGGGTGACTACCAATCATAGTGAGATATGGGAGAAAATTGGTCCAAAACTATGCAATAATCACTTAATAAGTTACATATAGTGCAAAAGAGCAGCATTATCAGCCTCTTTCCAACTCATACTATCGGAGATCCAAGGTAATAACAAATCTACGACACAAGGAGAAATTACTTATTACAAGAACTTTTACAGTGCTCAATAATTATTTTATTTTACACTTTTCTATCAATTCAGGTATTTTATCTCACAACAAATGAACTATATTCGTCACTAAAACAAAGCAAGACAACACAAATCCAAAAAAAAAAAAAAAAAAAGAAGTTGATTTACGCCAATTTCACATTTTACAGCCATTGCCCGTTGGTTGGTTGGTTACAAAAAGAATAATGGCAGGGTATGTACTAATAATATCAGGAATCATGATTTGGAAAAGGCAGCCAGGGTTTCCATCCAGCGCCTTTTTGTCATAATCTGAGGTGAACACACAGTTTCCTAAGAGGACCTTTCAAAGGATGAGCCTCAGCACACCATCAGCTACCTTCTGTATCAACCTGACGGTTAAATTAACATGTGACATATAAGTTCAAGACAGGAAAATGACTTCCTCCATTCCTCTAATTACCTTGATTGTGGTTTCAAAGTTTCTAATTTAAATTTTAACCATTAATATTTTTAATTCCACATTCATAAAATATTATAAAAAATTGTATCTTAAAAGTACCTCATAGAAACAAATCTATTTCAATCGTCCCACATAATAATGTTTCTTTTCCTCCTTATAATTCAAGAAGGTTAAAAAAGAAACCTAGGTAGTAGCACTTTTCAGCTGAAGATGGAATTGCTTACCGACATAATGGACTTGAAGATTTCAACAGTCATGCTTTCAGGAGGGGCAATAGGTAGTGTAGCCTTTTTCAAGATAGTTATGAACATCGCGCCACTAATGATGTGGTCTATCCAACCGAGCCTATATGACATGTCGACCAGCCATGACCTGAAAATCAAATATCCTCCTAATCAGCATGAAGATGATACAAGCATGTAAGACAGTCAAGAGATTGATGGAAAATGGCATACTGTTCCAATTGCAACCGCTTCTCCATGAAGATAGTGGCCGTAGCTCGAATCCTGTTTCTGTTGCCTGCAAAGAAGGATTCACAACCCCCAAGCTGATCATCATCGAGTAAACATTTCGTGCATATCAAAAGACAACTTTTCTATGGAGAAACCACATCATCACACATACTATCGTTGTTGGGGTGCAAGCTCTAGCTCCCAATCCCAATGAAGAACCTTTCATTCAGTCTAGTTTTTAAGGTATGCCATTCGGATGAAAATCTAAATTAAAAAGATTGGATTGGACATGAGCACTTAAGCAACTAAGTTAAACCTCATTTTCAGTAGAGTGGTCCTACAAAATATTGTTTACAAAAAAAACTGAACTAAAATTTCAAATATAGGTACCTTTTTGACAGGTAACTATAGAGTACTTGCAAAATTTCTAAAAATATTTTGAGCTAGGTATTTAAGGTTTCAGATCTAAGGCATTTACGATATCAATCTCCACAGGGATGTATCTTATGTAAGCCTGATTACTGAGTACATCTTACATATTGTTTCATACAAAGACTGCAATTTGTTAAGGCACATTTTATTTTTGAAACAAATAAGCAAATTCATGATGCATGGCATTCGCTGAAATTTTTCTTCTCATTTCCGTCCAAAGTTGATGCGAGGATACGACACATTTCAAAATGCAAGATTATGAAAAGAATAACAAGAGTATAGAACTCACATGTCCAAACGTGTGACCTAAGTTCAACGTTGCTCTGAGTCCACTTTCCTTCTCATCCATTGATACAACCTCAGCCTTGTTTTCACAAGAGCGCTTTATGGCATATGCAAAGACAGCAGGATCCCTGTAAATTAAGCCAATGCTGATGTCACCTGCTCTCGCAAGAAAATATCAAAATTGAAGTAGAGTAATCTAGCTAAACATCAACATCTGAACTAAGCTAGACAAGCCAATTCATCATTGAATAGCAAGGTATTTGGACTCAAGTCACGTCACTTGTATGAAAATTAAAAAGCGGGACACTGGACAACCCACCTAAAGGAGAGATAGCCGATGCATTGAGTTGTGAGCACCAATCAGTCACTCAAAGCACAAATTCTCTGCCCGAGGAAAATAGTGTTACCTCAAGAGAACACCTTATGTCGGACTGATCGGTCACTTGCCAACTTTACTAATTAGTAATTACTATAATTACACCCTCTTTGTCATGTCCAGGGATAATAAATTGCACCCTCCCAATCAGTTGGATCCCCCCTGCTTTCCTCTCTAGTCTCTCCCTCACTTGCGCCAACTGTAATAGTTGCTATAATTACCCTCTTATGTCCAGTAGGAGCGCATCCCATACCTACCTAATGAGTACAGTACCCCCCCCCAAAAAAAAAAAAAACTTGTCACGTATGGTTCTGATCAATCGAATTCTACCATATGGAGTTGCCTAACATGTAAAGCAAAAGCAAAGACGAATCAGAATTCTACAGGACAGCTTTAATCAGCCACTAATGTAGTTAATAGTAGTAAATCTGTGTGGTCCCTTTAAATAAATAAGTTAACTTGGGAGGAGTATTTGCAAGTGGTAGAGTGAGGATGCTGGCACAATGAAAAGATCAATTATTCAAATACCTTGCCATCAATGCATCCATGTTCTTCTCTTGCCACTCAAAGAACTCAGCATCCCTAGTAAGCCCATATTTTACAACTTCAGCGAGCCCCAGATGCTAGTTCTCTGTTAGGCTTGAGTGTGTTGAGTGTATCAGTATCTATAAGTACACACTGGGGTTGGTAGAAAGCCCCGATCCAAGTTTCCCAAAGGATGGTTTATGCCCAGTCTTTCCACCCACTGAAGAATCCACCTGATAACGAATGTCATCAGCAAGAAAGACATAATGAACTGACCGACAGAACATTATATAGTGATGCGTAAACATAATGCAACGGAGCAAAAGGTCGTGATCAAACCTGGGCCATAACAGTAGTTGGAATTTGAATGAAGTTGATTCCACGCAAGAAAGAAGCTGCAACAAATCCACACATAAAGCCTATAACACACACCACCTCCAAGGAGCCCAAATTGGACTTTCTGTCCAACCTTGATTCGGTAGCTTTGTCAAATACTTTCATTAAATTATCCTAACACACCACAAAGGATCATATATCAACATCAAACCAATTGTGGACAAGCACGCAACCTTCCCGAAGTCAAGACACAAACCATGTCCTTGTACTGCTCTCCATCTGGTAAAATCACACACTTTCCACTGATATATTTGGGTTATCTCTTGTTAATGCATCAACAACTTTGTCCAAATACAAAGAGGTGCAACAGTTGTGTTTGTAACCACAAGAACCCTCTTTCCATGCACAGGCCTGAACAAATGATAGACAATTAGCTAACTGAAACAATATCATAGCATTTAAATAGAAAATAAAAGTGTAAATCAATTATCAATCTCAGATCTCGTAAAAAACTTAAGGGCTAATATTTGGTTATTCCTTTCTTTAGCTTAACCTAATCAAACGCATTTTCAAATTTTTTAGGCACTGCATATAAAAGATAGCACTACTTTAAAACTAGGAAAAAAATAATGATAAATAAACCTTTATTTTGGTGTCCTAAGGTGAGGTGAAACTCCATTTAGTAACCAGCACTCTTTATATTTCCACTTTGGTGATCCAGACATCATAGAAATAATATCATTTCAAAGATCTAACATCATTAAATTTTTTAATTAGAAAGATACCCTTCAAATCTTTATCTTGTTGTTGACATTTGACAAAAGGGAGGTATGAAAGTGGTAACTCTTCCGGGGTCTTATTGTACATTTGGTAGGCACATTGGTACCTTGAGATGGCTGTGGTCATTTCAGTTTGAACAATTGTTGTTCATGTATGTACTTTTGCAGTGACACACTTGATAAATATAGTAGAAAATATATTGTACCTCTCAGGGTCGTGCCATGCTTGACTCTTGACGCGTCAACCTTTGGACACGGTCTAAATGGTGCCATTGCCAAGTGCCTAAAGCAACACTATATTTACTACCTAAATTAACCAACATGGCAGAGAAAAACCCGGGTAACCAAAGGCTGCCAAGATGGAAATTGTATCTCAACAACTTGTGTATTATCAATTGACCATCATCTGAAACAAGTGTATAGTATACACCTGGATGTACCCTAACTCTAGGTACAATGGCTCATTTTGTGTTACTCGTCCATTTGGAGAGCTCATTTGCTCATTTTGAGCTCTCCCAATGTAACAAAAGTACCTTTGGCAGTACCAAGCTTTCCCTCTGGTGCTCATTTGTCTATTTGGAGAGCTTATTTGCTCATTTGGAGGCTCCAAATGAGCTTGATATACCTAGCTCTAGCAAACCTTGTTAATAAAATGGACATTGCATCCTCAAGCAACTCGCATTAGAGGTGTCCGGCTTTTTGACTTTTGGCTTTTAATGTGGTAGCCCGCCAATAAAAGTGTTTAGTTATTGACATTTTATTTTTTGACCAAAGTACAAAGCTAGTTTCTCAAAGCTTTTCGTATTGACTTTTCGGCTTTTGAAAAGCATTAAATAGCCAGCGGCCAATACACAAAGCTAATTCCCAAAAACAAGCCAAGACCCGATTATCAAGCACTTCCATTGTCTAATCCGTCATAACTCAAAGAGATTTAATATAGTTTCACCAAAACATTCTTTTAAGTTTATCCCCTCCCGCCCTCTCTCCTTTGCTCATTCGAGACGGGGTCTCATGGGAACTTCAATAAAGCCCCTGGCAAGCCTCTCCAAAATTACAAGTACATGAATATTACTCCCCCCTGTCGCATAATAGATTTCCCATTTCTCCAATGCACGTTTTGTGTGTCGTTAATATCTTTAATTACATATTAGTAAAAATCTATGAAAGTTTGATTTTCCAAATGTACACAATGTAGGCGAAAGCAAACAAAACCCCGCATCGGCTTGTCACTATGTTTTATCTTATATATTGGGAAAAAAAAATTGAGGATTTTCTCTACCTACAAATAATAAATGCCCAAATTAGAAATGGAAATCTCCTACCTCTGTTTTTATTTTGATTTTGTGATTTCTCTTTTATGTGTTTTTTATTAGTTCTGTGTTTAAAGCACTAGGAAAGCTTTGGGATAATTTGGTACTCATTACATTATTTATCTACTCTAGTTTAATTCTGGGGTACTAATGCGGGGGCAGTAGGTCATTAACACTCTCTTTTCTCATTTCTTAAAGTTTGTGCAGGTGAATGTTGCAACTAAATTAAAACAAGAGGTAGTATCTAGGGACGACGGAGGTGTATTTCCAAACAAAGAGAAAAGCTTATAGCAAAAATTGAGGATTTTTCTCTACCTACAAATAGTGCCAAATTAGATGGGAATCTATCTAAGGGACGACGGAGGAGTATTTCCAAACGAATAGCTTATAGCAACAGCTACACAATTCTAATGAACATTTAATCAACGTCGCAATACTAGTAAATTGGTTGAGAACATATGTATAAAATAAAAATAAACAAATACATAAAATTGCAAAATTTATACTTAGAAAAAAGAAGTTGAAATAACCTTTGAAGAAGATCGGGTTGATTAAGAAGATAAGTTAGATAATATAAATAGGGTAGCTACGATTCCCCAAATCAGCCTCCACAATAGTAGGAACCCTAGATAGGCGCTCTTCATCTCATAAAGCTGCTGCTACTACTACTACTACTCGGTGTTGTCAGTGGGGTCAAGTGAGTCAGCTCACATAGATCGGCGATCTAACACGGGTAAA